>OZ026522.1:99104495-99193811 GCA_964019695.1 Loripinus fragilis | reverse complement strand
CCTGAAGAGACACAGAACAGAACAGACACCGAAATTATAATTAGACGTTAACTATACAGTTTCAAGCTTAGCCTATTATTTTAGCAATAAACACAATTTACGGGAAGATGTCAAATCAGTCAAGCTTTATAATAAGAAGAAGGATAACAAACATGTACATGAACAATGGTCTTGGAATGAGAATTATTTTAACGCAAATCAATCTAATCAGTCCTAATTGACAAGGATATAGTTGTCTACGCCCAGTGGCTGGGATACTATCTTTGCATGTAACTGGAAGTGTGACGCGCATGGTATTGCCACATTTGTGACTGCTTATAGGGACGCCTCTAGTCAAAACACTATGAATATGAATGTGAATAAAGGCTAATCTTGATTTGATTTTTGACATCTACTTTTCTTTTGAAATCAGCCTAGACCTCTGATTTACTTTACTGGCCCTAGTTGGTTTAAAAAAAAAAAAAAAAAAAAAAAAAAAAAAAAAAAAAACACAAGCGCAGGTGTTGTCACCAACGCGTGAATCACCACCTACCTATACATCATTTTGGCAATTTTTGTTACCATAGCAACCACACCACAATCAATTTTATGTGACGTCAAAAATAACGTGCATAACCAGCACCTGTTCACATACCAAGTTTCATCAAGCTAACTTTTAGCTGGTATAAGTTTGTTTTCGTAACAATTTGACTATTTCTGTTACCATAGTAAACGCAATGTTCTTGCAACGGCGAAAAAATAACGTTCATAATTAGCATATTGTCACTTAATCACATACCAAGTTTCATGAAGCAAGTTTGAATAGTTTTTTTAGTTATATCAGGTTCTAGATTACAGCGGACAGACAGATGAACGGACGGACAGTGAACGAGTATACTTATAGTCCCTACCAGAGTAAACAGCGGAAGGAGTCTTACAATTAAGACCACCGGGGTAGCTTGGAGAGCAGCTTAGCTGATTAAATCACTTAACCATGCCCCTGCCTGTCTGTCTGTGTTTCTGTCTATCACAAACCATTTTGCCCGACTCGTTCCAATGTCAAAACGTTCCGAATGGTCGAATACAAAGAAAGAAAGTGGTTGGAATTTTGGACCATCGGTGTAGTTCAGGTTCTAAAAGGTCCTGGCTAGCCTGTCTGCATTGATGAATGGATGTCTGTCTGTCATAAACCAATGTTGCCCTTGCTCAAGACAATAACAATTTGTATAAGCTTTGCGTTTTTTTTTGTAAAAGCTGATACTTGTAGGTGGGTATATAGCTTTGTGAGTTTTAGTGGGCTCCGAACCAGTATTGCTAAGGAACCCTATAGTATTTTGATTTCCCATGGGTCGCATCCCCCCTCTGGAAGCGCGCATGAATTGTACAGCAACCCCGAGAATTTCACTCTTATAGACGACACCCCTAGCATGTGACATAGTAGCACAATCAAATCACATGTGTCCAATATATACGGATCAAGAGGAGGGGAATGGGGTTCGGGACACCCTACATACACAGACAAACACACATGCACGCGCGCGTCTTGGCAGATCACAGGGATGTAGGTTTGCTTAGGAATACAGGTATTGACCCCCCCCCCCCCCCGACAATCCAAAACGCTGTCCAACCAACCTTATTCCGTCCGCCAGCGAAACACCTGATCCCCTCCCCTTGAAGCAACAATCTGGATCCACGTGTGCAATTATTTTATCCTTACAGTTTGTAAATGGATGCTCGCTTTTTTAAAATAAGCGTGTTGTGCAGGAGATAATTCGTTGAGAAATGTGCTCACTCCACAAAGGCTTGAAGTTCTGTGCTCATCCCGCCCCCTCAAAAATGCTTTACGCCAACGTTAATATTTCGAAATGGCTCACCTAGCCTTAATATTTTTTTCTTTCGTTTTTGGATTTAAACTTGAAGTGCCATGTTTTTCCAACATCATTCTTCAATAGTTTCTACACTTATTTGCAATCCTATTCCTTTAACATAGATTTTGCAGTTTTATCAAATATTGATTGTTTAGGATGACAAAAATAACGTTTCAAACTGAGTAAAAACAAAATAGTTTCATTTTTTCTGTAGCTCACAAAGATATCTTTGACCACAAGTAATGCACCGATCCTGTCAATTTATTTAGCATTTAATATATAGCATGTTGAAATATCAATACTTAACTTAAGTATTCCTTAACAATAAGGAGGCACTGTAATTTTGGGCCAGGTTTTAAGTTTATAGAGGGTAACCAAAATATTTTTTTTCTAATTTCTCAACCAAAACATAATTGAGCCGCGGCATGGGATTTCAAACAATGTGGTTTGTACGACCAGCAAAGGCTCAGCCCCGCCTGTGCATATGCGCAGACTGATCAGAGCCTTTGCAAGTCGCTTGAGTATTCTATTACTGTTAAGCTACAGACCGAACATCATTTGGAATTTCTAAGCTTAAAATGAGGCTGCGCAGGATTGTCTGAGTCTACACTTGTCAAAATGCCACATTGTTGGAAATCACATGTCACGGCTCATATGCTGTTGGTACTCAAAATAACCGTCTCATTGAGACGCTTCTTTTGGGCACCAAAACGTATGTTAAAACTGATGTATTAGAAAATATTTACAATTTTACGCTCAAAATCTATCTTAACCTATGAGTTTGCTTCACTGACCTGCTGTGTGGATTTAAATACATGGGAGAGATGGAATGTAGTTATTATTTGTGAATGTTGCGCCTTTTAGATACCAATCCACATAAAACCTACAATTTTGTTCATTGCTGCTAGTGGAAACTGCCTGAAAAAACAAATTTCAGTTATAGCCATAGAAAAAAATCGTGTATTTTAAGCCCAGTGCATGATAGATATTTTTCATATCTCGTCGACAACCGTATCATTCAGAATAGGAAATCCACGACAGCCGTACCACTGGTAGTTGACAGCCGTATCATGGCATTTTTCTAGGGTCCATAAAATCTCCCATAGTGCAAAAAATATGCCATTCGCGCTTGATTGAAGAAGCTCAAATGACAAATAATATATATAGGGCGTTTCGTTGTTTTTGCATCATTCTTAATACGTTAGATTAATGATAATCTATGAAAACTGGATTTTTCGAGTGAACCTGTAATTTATAGTGTTTTTCTAAGTCACAAACTCTAAATAACTAATCAGACAAAAAGCGCATGTCCTCTTGAAAAAACTCTATAGCGTGTGTAGACGATAAAACATACGCTATGACCCCTCCAGAAGCGTTCAACTCGTGACCCCCCTATACCGACAGCCGTACCGACCGGTCTCAAGCCGTACTCCTCGGTCGATAGCAGCTTTACGCAGTACCGTCCCGGTCGCTAGCAAAAATAGCGAAATTGGTATTACCCCCGTGATATCTAATAAAATTGTTTCGATTTTCTTTTTGATTTTAAACTGAAATCTTTCTATTATTCCTTTTATTTTCTCATTTCAAGAAATGTGTTTTCCCTTTCTAAATATATTGTTTATGATTTTGTCTTCTTCTGGACCTATTGAACCATCATCTCCCACAGCCTTCTTTGTTAGGTCTACTACTTGTTCAGTTGAAAGCCTGCACTTGGTTGATTCTGCAAGAAAAAAGTATTTAAATTGGGAGACAGAGGATAGATAATTCACACTGTTTGTTGCAAAAACTAAAATGGAAAAACATAGATTTCTCTCCCTTTATATGTGGATGATATAAGACCAAACACAAATGCTCCCTGGACATAAGCAATACACAGTAGAGATGCATTGAACCTTTGAGCATGTATTATTCAAAAGTTGGTCAATGTCATATGTTTTGATATGTCCAAAGATAAAACAAGGCCCCTTCAAAATGGAGTTATTAACTCAGGAGCAGTTCAAGAACAGTTCTTGAAATTTAGCAAGAGTTCTTGAATTGTTCAGAACATTTGTACTTGAACTGTTCAAGAACATAAAATAGGAACAGTTCAAGACCTTTTTAAGAATTTGTGATGTTCTTGATTTTTTCATAAACCATTCTTGAACATTTTAATGATTTTTCTTAAATGATTTGTTGACTCTGGTGTTCTTGTACTGTTCATGAACATAACGCATTCTTGAACTGTTCTTTTTTTTCATCTTCATATTTTAATCATTTACAATCACACACACACATATATATGTTCAGTGCAAAGTGAGAATCGGTACAATTCCGGAATTGTACCTGCGCATTGTGAGAATTCTTACTTTGTCCGCTGATTCCGGAATTGTACAGGACAGTTCTAGAATTGCGCAAGGGGTATTTTATCGATTTTTGCTATAACCAGGCCCTGCGCAAAGTAGGAATGGGCTGGACAAAGTGAGAATTGAGTGAACATGCATGGGAGTCCCATTTTAACTTTGACCGTTTGCAGAGAGGCGTTTTCTCATTTTCAAACTTGAATATAATCTGACGGCAGCCACTTCAAACACATTACATTTTGTTTGCACTGTTTGCATGATCTGCATTACCGGGATTATCCTGTGTGTGACTATTTGAGAGAGAGAGATTGAGAGGATATATTGAGCTAGGTTAATCCGGGTATCGCTTAATATGTATCAAATTCGCCAGTTTTGAGAGAGAGAGAGAGAGAGAGATGGGCAGTTAACACTTTATTATTTAAATAAACAGTCTAAATGTGAGTGATGCCCGTAAGTCCTTTATTAAACAGTTTTCCAGGTCACTAGTTTTTAGATGATGTCAGCAAAATTTTGGCTTAAAATAAAATGGCTGTCCATGAGAAGAATCATAGCAAGTTGAAACCAGAGAGAGAGAGAGAAAGCGAGAGAGAGAACGATTATGATAAGGAAAACAGCATGCCCTTTTTTAACTAGCGACAACCTTCTGATGAAAACATAAATATCATTTATCCGAGAAGACAGTAAATTAAATAATATTTTGAGTGTTTGTCTAAGACGGACGGATGGATGTACTGGGCTGACGAAATGGTGCCTAAAAGAGAAAATGGACGAGCGGCGAATCGCAGGTTAACTCGCTCGATACATAATGTTGGCTTCATTATTTCATTTATCATCATATATCTATCAACGCACACAGTGCATGTCCATGCCGGTGCAATATGCAAGTTAATGTGTGGTTTTGCATGTACAAGTGATAATCCTCTCTCTTAGGCCCCTGAGTTAGCTTCCAGAACACACGCACAACCCATCAAATAACCATAACTTAAAACACAATGAAATCGTCACAAGAAAAATAAATCAGATTTAATCAAATATTACTTTGAATTCAGAGACCGAGAGGCCGCGGGTTCGAGCCTCACCGGTGTCACTGCGTTGTGGTCCTTGAGCAAGACACATTTATCCTACCTTAGTACTGGTTCAACCCAGGAAGACCCGTCCCTGTTTAACTGAAAGATTGTTGATGGGACTTAAAGAATCTAATCAAACAAAACAAAACTTTGAATTTGTTTAATTATACATGCGTAGGATTGTCCATTCATGCTTATCGTTACCCATAGCTACAGATTAGCTTGTTTTTATTTGATATATGATCCAAGAGTAAACCCAGCCAGAATCCAATCGCGGGCCACAATCGGCCCACCAGCGAAACGCCATTCGGATGGCGTTTCGCTGACAGAGTGGTAGTGCCCCGATTTTACGTGCATCCTGGGAAGGTTGACAGAGATTACCCAAATGGTATACACTTAACAGAAGTTATGTGGCCGCTTTTTAAATATCATTTTTCTGACGCCCCAATTATAATGATTTTGAAATGAATTTTGCCCAAATATGTGGCTTTCAATCGGCTAAAATTAAGCGATGCTTTGAAATAATTTTCTATCACTTCACGATTTTTTGGTTCAAAAATGTAAAAATAATTTTTTTAAGAAAATAAGCGTTTTGAGTGTTGTTTTATTGAATAAAAGTACAAGTGATTTCAAACCCATCTAGATGACTTGAAAAGGCCAACCACTTGAATTTTTGCTAATGACAGATATTTTGTGATCAGTTTCCGCATTTACCCTAAATATTCCGATAAATATGCCTTATCATACAGTCTAAGCGCAAATTAGAATGCAATTTGATAAGGGTTTACACTGCCATTTCAATCACCATGGTGGAGTCATAATTTATTCACCCAAGTTTTAGATACAATGTTGTTAGATCTTTTTCTTTTATCTTATTAAATTTTTCAGTAAATGCCAAAAGAATGGAATAAATAAAATCCTAGAACTCTTCAAAATAATTTTAGTACTAATATATCGGCAATCTGTTCAGCTTGCTAATTTAGCATTTATTTATCTTTATTGCTTATTTCGTTTTTTGAGACATGTATACAATAATTTAGGTGTGAAAATAAAATAACTGGAACCAATGAAACGATGCTTAAGGCGTGGCATGAAGGTCACATGGTCAGTTAATCTCTCTACAGTGGGCGGAGTTTCGGTATTGTCTCCAAATGTTACCTGTTTATCGGTGTTTATTAGAAACTACCAAATTTACCAAAAAAGATCTGTGAGGCCAAGATCAGCCGGCACTCTGAGTTGGGCTGCTCGGGATCTTCGATGACCTTTAAACGTAATTCAATTTAGGCCCAAGCTAGTCATCAGCCCCATGTATGTCAGACTGATCAGGGTCTTCGTTATCCTTTTAGAGGTGTATTAGAAAACAAATCTTTGAAAGGCGATTTTTGACAAGGCAGCTCATCAGGATCCACATTTTGTTTCACATTCAAATGGGCCCTTCAGTCGAAATAACACCGCACGGAGACCCGGGGGGGGGGGGGGGGGGGGGGGGGGGGGGCTACTCTGATTTGTTCTTCATATGTAGGCTCGGGCCCTGCATCTACCGTTCACCCAAAAAAAATATCAAGAATTACAAGCACCCAAAAAATATTCTTCATACCCCCCAAAAATATTCATTTTTCTGAACCCCCCCACCTCCCCCCCCCCCCCCCCCAAAAAAAAATTAAAAAAATATATATTGAAATTTAAAATTTTGAGCCCCAAAAATGGCCCAAGCCTACGTATGTATAAAATAACAGAGTACCTCCCCACTCCCCCAGGGACGGAGATGCTCATTAGTGAACATTCCCATGTGGACAACGTATGAAGAATCCAAACAGTGTTTTCAACGTTAAGCTCATGCTCTATTAAACAAGGAGTGTCCGATAGTGAGGTCATAATATGTTTTAGTACATAGTTTGAGGTATCCGCAGATCTTACAGTTTTAGAAAGTTACAACGGGATTGGGATTTACCTTTCGTTACTGTCATAAACGATTTGTGGAATAGTACAATGCTATCACTCACAAATATATGTGTACTTTTTTGGCGATCGTAAACACAGTTTTTGCATAAAAAGGTGCACATACCCGCAATGCTGTCGTTTGAACCGCAACACGAAAAAAAAACAAAAAAATGAAATGAGTGTCCAGTGAAGACACAGGCCAGACAAGGTATCATTCAAGTCAATTCAATTTTCGATGTCCACTAAGTTCGTCTCTATATAGGTACATGTGAACATACATACAGACAGACATACAGACGGACGGACGGACGGAATATCGGACAAATGGACGGCGGAAGATAAAACGATGAGTACAATGATATACAATCATAAGACGCACAGACAGACGAGCAGAAGCAACGGATTGATGAACGAAAGGATGAGCAAAACACGCTGACAAGCCCACATGTATGCACAATGCTGATGCGGACATTACATGTAGTATGTACCCACAACATTCGGCATACATGTGCATCGAAGTTGGTAGTCAGACCTACCGTAAATATTAACTCTTTTCTCGCCATGCTTCATAGTGAGCAGTCTGATATTTTACACAACACTTATCCTCTACATATACTCAAGTGCGGATCCAGAGGGGGGGGGGGGACAGGGGGTCCGGATCCCCTGAAAAATCACAAAGCTACCTAGCTAGCATTCAATGTTGGGCCAACATCGGCCCGCCAGCGAAACGTCATTTAAATGACTTTTGCTGGTGGGCCGATGATGGCCCATTTATAGTGATATTTGGATCCTCTATACCCTCAACAATTAAAAAAAAGCATTATCAAATTTGGACCCCCTCTGACAATGCTTTCTGGATCCGCGCAAGATATTTTTAGAGTTTGACCTCGTCATTTTGCGCAAATACAGTGAGTGCATAAAGAAAGAAGATAAATACTAATTGTAATAATTAGCACTGCGAGTATGAAACAAAACAGACTTTGCTGCAAATTTTCTTTGTTGATCATCATTTTAATAGACTAATGATTTTTCCCTTCTATTTTGACACCGAAGCACCCAGAACACATAATAGTTAGAATTTGAACCCTGTCCTCCTGCCATAATACCGGTTACCCCTCCCTCATCTCAGCTGATTAATGATAACCCTACCCTTAATGGCGAATATGCAATTGAACTACTTTGTAAAAGTTTGGAAACCTCTGTCCCATATCAATTTTACCCGCAAAACATATTACGAATATACGATTCTCACTTTGTCCCGATTCTCACTTTGCACACGGACAATTCCGGAATTGTACCGCGCTAAGTAAGAATTCTCACTCTGTCCGCCAATTTAGGAATTCTGACTTTGCGCAGAGCGATTCCGGAATTGTCCAGATTCTCACTTTGCGCAGAACATATATATATACACACAATTACTAATTTAACAAACATGGTTTTGAATTTCCTTATTATGTACTCTCTCACCAGCTTTCTTCCTTCTGTCTTTAATTTCTTCGGGTTATGCCATAATACAGTGTCTATACCATATATCTCCTAATGATTTAAACATCAGAATGTTTTGAATTTATTGTGCAGATAAATTACACTGTATATTCATTCCACCCAGGTTGCACAGTTAAAGACCCTCTGATCAGGATATACACCATTTTCCAACTGGGATATAACAGTTTGCTCAAATTTATGTGCAAACTGTACTATATAAGGACAAACATGGTAGATTAGGATTGCCATGTAATTAAATGCAGTCTGGTATCCTGTATTCTTTATTTTAACCTCTGAGTCACTGTCCAAATATTTAGGAAAAATATGGTATATTATGGAAATTAAAATGTAGTGCCTATAATTATGAAGTTCCTTTATCTATGAAGACAGTTTCATTCTGACTTGTTCTGCGTGACCTGTCAATACATGTGGCTCTATAAGTTTTTATGATTATGATGAGGGAGTTCGTGTTTCAACCAATGTTAAACTCTGGTAGATGCACTGCGCATGTCTAGTACAGTTGCTGCGCGAACTCACTCTTGTCGATCGTTAGTTAGAAGACAAGTATTAGCTTTCACAAAAAGATGGCGGTCTTCTAGCCTTATCAAATAATTATTATTGTATGCATTCTTGCAAATTGTATGCTCGTGAGTTTGTCCATGTATATTTATTCTACTTTCTATCGTCGGAGCTGTACTTTTTCGTGTGTTGTTTTGCGATTTCACACAGGCCTGAACATTAAATTCAGTAGGAACATTAGAGATGTCTAGGCAGTGTACGTTGTAACAATACTAAGTGTATGGATCCCTACCTTTGAGACATACGGATCAGACATGTCTTATGGTTATTATTATAATTGTTATATTATAAAATCGTAAGAAATGACAACTAAATTTTTGTCATTTTTTCCTTTGCCATATCAGTGGACCGATAAATTAAACGCAATTGAATCACAACAAAAGTCGTCTTCGTTTGTCGTCTGCTAAAAAGTTTTGGGAAACCTCCTTTAAAAAGTGTGGACCCAGATCAGACTGCTCCTATTAGAATAGCCTGATCTGGATCCACTCTGCTCGCTTTGGTACTTTAACTAATTAGTAATCATTTCAATGTTAGACAATTATTTGCAACAGACGACCTGAGCAGAAGGTTTTCAGATCAGGATTATCGTATTGTACCTCCAGCCTAGCCTTTTGAAAAAATGCTAGAGATACAGATCCGTATCCGTAGTCTCACAGACTAGAGAAACGACTTCGTACCCATAGTCATTGTCTTACATAAAACAGCTGTAGTGTCTTCTACGCTGAGGCGGGAGCATGTACCAAATGTGGCTCGAATTTTCAATATAAAAAAAACAGTTTCAAATCAACTGTGTTTTTTTTTATTTTGAATACTTAATTATATGTGTGCTTTCATAGTGTTTGTTGCATTATTATTTTAATAAAATCAATTGGTTATTGTTTATTTGTCTATTGGATATCCGCCCAGATTTTATGTCATGCTAAACTCAATTGAACATGAAATTTCAACTGCTCATTAGGAAAATTCTAAAATATAAAGAACTTTCCATTGCTTTAAAACTCTAAAATAAATTGTCGTTTGTTGTGATGCCAATAAATAATGTTAAAGGCCAATAATTGTCGAGCATAAAAATCATGCTCAGTTGCGTTCAGCACGAACTATTTTGCATGTATTTATAACACGGAACTCTGGTGTATATGTTCGAACAGAGGAGCACAGTATCTCAGATGGTATGGCATTAGACTGGAGACCGAAGGCTTGCTGCAATGTAGCTCGGTAGTCACTTCCGGGTGGATTCAATGTGTTAGGACATTTTTTTTATTAATTTTAAAAACTGATTATTATCAGCTTTGATTCCACTAATGTGTAATTATACCCCAACTTTGAAAAAGTTGAAGAGGCATATTGCTTTAGGCTTGTCCGTCCTTCCGTTTGTGCGTCCGTTGCAAAAATCAAGTTACAGTTTTGGAATTTTATAAATAGATTTATATCAAAAATAGTTGACCCGATTTTTTTTAGTCCAAATTATCTCCCTTTGTGGAGTTATGCCCCTTTTAAAGGGTCATAATGAAATTTTGTAATCAAGATATCTCTAAAAATCTAACAGCTAGCGGCTTCAAACTTAGTCAGCTGATAGACGATAATGAGTAGATTACCTGGTGATTTTTTAAAGTTTTTTTTTTATTTAATGCCCTTTGAATGTTTGGAAATAGAAAGCTTGATATCTCATAAATTATTACAGCTAGGTGCTTCGAATTTGGACAGCTGATAGAGGATAATGAGTAAGAAAAAGTTATTTTTATTTTCGAGTTATTGCCCTTTGCATTTTTATGGGCTATTGCCCTTTGTAAATTTGCACATAGAAAACTTGTAATAAAGATAAATATCGAAAACCATTACATCTATTGGCCTCAGATTTAGTCAGCTCATAGAGGATGGTGAGTAGATTACCCAGTGAGATCATCATTATGGACACGCATATGATTTGGGGCACAGTCTTTCATAAACACAATTTCTAGTTTGTGTTATTTATGCCTTGTGTTTGTAATGCTTTCCAGTCTGTTAATGTTGCCTTGTGGTCACCTGCTGGGGAAGGGCTAACCTCTGGGCTCTTGTTGTCACTTTCCCAAGTGGTATCCTGGGTCAGGCGTGATACTTGATCGTATCAATTTCTGATCTTTGCCACATTTCTTACTTTATTCTGTCACTTATTTGAAAGTATCATATCTTAGCTTGCCATAAACGAAATTTTTATTTTCTAGCTAGTATGTGTAGCTGAACAGGCTGGTTTGTGTAGCTAAACAGGTTGGTTTTTGCATGACTTTATCGCTAACCCCCAGACAGTACAGAGGCTTACTAGAATTTAAGTCAGTAACGTACTTGAACGGGTTTCATCTACAAATTTGGCGGGCATGGTCCCAAAAGGGAGGCATATTATAGTAATCACACTGTCGAAGTGTTTGAGCGTATCTCCTAAAGTTATTTGTGGTAGAAGTCCCAAAATCCATGTTTCAAAGCATTTTGGGTCAATGAGTGTCTCAAACCATTTGGTGGTACTGTGACATTGATCTCTACCTCTGGCCTCAGTTATTGAAAAATCGAGCCTTGAGCAACTCATATATTTTTGACATATGAATCTGTTGGGACCAACTAGCTCTGAGCTTACATTTTTAGCATTTGATATATTCGGCTCAATTTATCTCTAAGACAGCTGAGCACATGCTCAGAATCAGGAGTCTGAATTTCATTAGTAATTGTTACCGTCTGATTTGGTACTAGTGTCTTTTTTTGACTCATGATGCACTTATTTTCAACGCTTGTAGTGGGTGACATAATGTCAGGATGGCAAGATAGCCTCATGTTGAAGCTGGCACTGCAACTTGTCGGCGACCAGTCACAGATCGGTCGCAAGTCAATCGCCGATAAGTCGCAGACTAGTTGCTGAGGATTTCACAACCAATATATTCATAAAATCGGTCGGCGACAGATCGGCGATCGATCGGCGACTGTTCGGCGACTTGTCGGCGACTGATCGCCGACTTCTAGAAAACCTTTGCAACTAGTCGGCGATCGAAATCAGTCGCGGCTAGTCTTTGTGCATATTCAAAAGACTGGCCGCGTCTGATTTTGTACGGCTTGCTGCGACCTTGTTGCTACCTTTGTAAAACCTTTCTGCGACCTCTGCAATCTCTCTTCGATTGTCAATTTTTTAGTTGCGGTGAGGGCAAGCTCTGCAGGACCGGGGCTTTACGTGCGTTTTACAGGTAACAAATCCTCACCCTGGATTCTGCTGTTATTGAAGCACAACAAATGTAAAGCTTGCATTTAGGCCTGCTAACTATTGCTATATATATGTATGAGCATGGAGAAACAATCAAATTAAATTAACACAATATGAGCCAACGAAAAGGGCTCACGGCTCACAGATACTCAGAGCTAAAGAAAACCTCAAGTTGAGCCAAGATGGGCCTAGCTATAGATAAGCATCAAGCAACAACCCCCCTCCCAATGCAAGCTTTAAGTCAGAGCGGTCATTGAGTCTGAGGCCCGACCCACCGTCGTGCAATGGAAGAGGAAATCGTAGTTACCATAAAATATAGGCTCTGATATGCCCTGCTGCAGAAGAGTTTTAATCCCATGTTATATTAAACAATTAACTCTGAGTGTCTGTGGTAGATCTTTTCTAATTTAGTTATATCTATCATCTTGTTTTAATAACTTAGCAGTCGAAAATAGGTTTCTGTTTTTGAAGTCATCAACATTATAACACACTCTAGCAAAACGAATAAGCTGCGAAATATCGACACTATACGTAGGAAGTGGAGCGAGTTTGGTTTGTGGTCACATCTTGGATCTCGGAGTGGCACATACTATTTTGGGTCACTTTGACTCTGACCTTGATGTCTAGTCTCAATTCTAGAAACACTGCGTCTGAAGCATACTTCCTATATTATTGGGGTGGGGGGTCTGAATCCCAAAGTTGTTTTTTGAATTCATCTTGGTGCCGCAGAGCGTCACATACTGTTTCCAGGGCTCTAGCATTTCTCTATTTCATGTAAGATAGGAATTCCTTATTTGGTTTGTGGATACATTTTGGAACCGTGGAGTGTTATATACTGCTTCAGGGTCACGGTGCCATTGATTTCTGTCCTGGTTTTAGAAAAAATAATCTTAAAAAATGGCATGTCCAGTGTTTTCAAATAACTTACCACAAAAGTGCCACATGCTAGACCCATTACTTTTAATATGTTTGTCACGTAACTGAGACATATCTTGTTTGCTACATGTATAGACTGTAAATGGTCATGTACTAAAGACCCAGTCACATAAACAGAATACGTACAGTCTAGAGAAGGGAGCAGGACTTCTCTTCCTTTTCTGTATCATCGTCAAAATGCAATATACTAATTTCCAAAATACTGTTTTCCCTAAGGTATGGCAGGTTTGAATAGACGTAATACAAAAACTAACAAATATAAGTTCTACACATTAACAATCTTCCCAGAGGCCACTCCAAGGGAGGGGGTGGGGTACTCTGATATGTTCATACATACGTAGGCTTGGACCATTATTTTTGCTTCAAATTTTTTTATTTTAATATTTTGGGGGGTTTTCAGAAGAAAAAAAAATATATTGGGATATGAAGATTTTGCTAATATCTATTTTGGGTCATCACAAAATTGGACTAGATTTAGGGGTCATTTCTATGCATTCTAGATTTTTTTCTTACGGTCAAGGTACAGAATTCGGGTTGCTAAAATTTCAAAGATTTTTTGAGGGGGATCGGGTTGCTTGATATTCCTGATACTTATGAGGGCGAACGGTATATACTGGTTCCAAGCCTACGTATGAAGAAAAATAAGAGTACCACCTATGGGAAGCTTAAATTTCACAGTTCCTCCCTGGCACGAGGACAGAAAAGTTTGCATAAATTATCCAAGTCATATCATAAAGATTACCACCATAACCGAGGGTCTTGATGGGGTATACTGATTAGTGAATAATGGCCTTTTTATAATGAACAGTGAATAATGAGTAAAAAAATGAATAGTGAATAATGAGTGCCAAAAACTAATGAATAATCCTATTTTCAATGAATAGGAGAAAAAATAATAAATAGTGAATTTAAATTCGATTAGATTTAAATGAAATATGGGTAATATTTTAATGAATAACCCAAAATTTTAATGGAATGAATAACAGGCTAAAATGTTAATGAATAGTGAATACCAATCCCCCCATCCAGACCCTCATAACCATGAACCACATTTAGTTGACAATCTAATTTCCTTTTCCTTGGCATGAGGGTAAAAAGGTTTACACAAATTGCCTAGGTCACATTATGAAGATGGTCGACCCAACATTATTTGATAGAAAACTTAAAATATCTTCTTGACGATTATTAGGCAAATGACTTTAAAGCTGGAGCGTTAAAAGACAAACTTATAAGAAACTTAAATGGGAAGTGAAATAAAAACAAGCATGCAGTGCAATGCGCATGAATGCATACTATGATAGAATTAAACGATCGCTAACATTTTTTGAAAAGTCAATACTTGTATACTATGCATTGGGCAATGTTTGTTTTCTCTATTCTATATGTGGACAGCTATATGCAGGTTTTTGCTTCATAGTGCACCACAGACATAATTTGCCTGTGTAAGCCTTTCAATCGTATCATATATGGATTAGAAAAGCCGTAGATTATGTTCAAATGCCAATTTCAATCTTAACTTGACAGCTCTTTTGCGTGTAGCCGCCATTTTGAAACTAGAGGAACAGGCGTATTTTGGCTGGTTGGACTCTGGTTAATTTATGACGTCACTCCGGTTAAACCAGAGTGCGTTCGGTGTTGTTTTGTTAAACCAATGTTAAACATTAGTTCCTCCGGTTCTTTCTCGAACTCCCTCGATATCATTTCACACAACAATCTTTATCTTGAGTAGTGGTTCAAGGGAAAATAACCCTGCTGTGGAGTCCTATGTATCTTCTAGTACTCGATGTAAAGCGGACCATTTAGCTTGAAATTTTTCTTGTCTATTGTGAATCTTTGAAATGTATTTTTCATTTTTATATTTTCTCCTCAAGTAGATAAGAAAGTTTTCTAAAATTATATGGTTGGCATAAAACTTTGTTTTGTATATAAAATACTTTGCTTAATGTAGTATATGATTCAATAATCCATTTTTTGTGTGTTTTAAAAACAGAACATTTTTTGCTGTTAATCAAGTTCAATACTAGCTTGAATTCTTAACCAGTTCTGAAGGGCTACCCAAATTTCTTTTACTTTATTGCAAAGAAAGAGGACATGTATTATTGTTTCAGATTCTTGATTACAAAAAGAGCACCTATCATTGTCTACCTTTTTGATTTTGAGAAGAAAGGATTTCGTAACAAGTATATGATAATTGACTTTGAATTGAAATTCCTGTAATTTTACCTCTTTAATATTTTTAATTAAAGTGTTATAACTATTCCACTAATTTGCTAATATATTCCCAATTGTGTTCACCCATTTTCGCAGTGGAGGAGTTAAATCCTTATTTCCAATAAGAATATCATAAATTGTCCTGCTATCTTTTTTATCTTTGCACAATATTTTGATATAGCAATTTTGAGCCACATTTTGCCTCAAATTTTTACATTTCACACTATTTTGGTTTATTTTATTTTTCCAGAAGGCAGGTAATTTTCTCAGAATTGACTGATAGTCTAAAAAAGTTCCATGTATATCATAAGTGTATTTTAGTTCATTAAAATGATAAAACTGTCCTTCAGCATTTAATAAATCTATAACACTCCTTATACCTTTATCATGCCATTCTTAAATAAATAAATTGTGTCCCCTATTCAAATTAGAATTAAACCAAATTGGACTGTATAATATCTCTTCTAGTGTCTCAATTTCAACCCCTTGGCAAAACTGTTTCCAACTTAAGAGCATGTCTTTCCAAAAAGGATTGTTTATTTCATATGCTTTTATATTTGCGTAGTTGCCTCCTTTAGTTAGCAAACTGCTTATATTTATGTTTGACAGACTGCTCCAAGAGCAATCAGTCTGTGCAATTTGCCATCTAAACTAAGTTACTTTAAATGCTGTGACAAAGCTATCAATTTTAATCATTCTCAGACCCCCTTTAGTAATATCTTTAATTATATAATTGTCTTTTTATTCTGTCAGGTTTTGAATTCCAAATGAATTTGTAAAATAATTTATTCAAGGTTTTTACCAGATTTCCAGGAGGTTTAGGTAGAGCTAAAACAAGGTGAGCAAATTTTGCAATGGCTAATGATTTTATAATAGTTATTTTCCCTTGTAATGAAAGTCTCCTTTTTGACCAAGTTTTTATAGTATTTTCCACTTTTTTCAAGATATCTGTTGTGCTTTGGTCCCATATGTAACTGTTCTTAAATTTGTTCTTGACTCTTTTAAAGACTTTTCTTGAACATAATGTGTTCTTGAACTGTTCTTACATTTTGTTCTGGAACTGTTCTTACATTTGTTCTTGATTATTTTGAGAGACATTTTCATTAACATAATGTGTTTTTGAACTTTTCCTTAATTTGTTCTAGATTATTTCAAAGATTTGACTGACCTCTTGGTTCTCATTTGTGATGTCTAATTGTGACATTGTCCATTTCCCATTGGTATCCTGGGTCAGGTGTGGTGCTTGATTGTATTGATTCCTGATCTTTGTCCTCTTTCTTACTTTGAACACAATGTGTCTAACTTAATTTATGGCAGCTAAGTTGTGATATCTAAACTCAAATATCTATACCCCTCGCAAACTTTGTTTGTGGAGGGTACACTGTTTCCACGTTGTCCGTCCGTGCCTCCGTCCGCCTGTCCGTCCATAACGTTTTGTTTCCTTAATATCTTGAAGAGTCATTGCTGGAATTTCAATACGCATGACTAGTCAGGCTGACAAAATCATGCCGTCTAAACACCCCTTATGATGGAGATGGTACTGGTGAACCTTTCTTGTGGCCCCAAGATCAAAGGTAAAGTTAAGTATTTTCTTGTGGCCCCAAGATCAAAGGTCAAGTTATGTATTTTCTTGTGACCCCAAGATCAAAGGTCAAGTTATGTATTTTCTTGTGAATGCATCTTGCAGTAAGTGAAAGAAGCCTGTAATTTCAATGCTGTATTCTAGTTTTACATTGTGGTTATGTGTGGTTTCTAATGCGAATGATTGTAGCATTTCTTTGTAATTGTGTATTTTATAACCATTGGTTTTATTAAATAGTACTTACCTGCATATTTCATTAGCTTATCAGCATGGGCTGGATATGTGTCTTGGGCATTTTGCCAAGATAACGATCCAGTTTCTTTGATGTAGACTCTTTTAGTAGGTTCCGTCTGCTTCTAACTCGTCAACCAAGTGCAGGCTTTTGCTAACAATTCCTGCACTGCCATCTTAAGAGTAACACTTCTAGTGTCTTGATTATCAGCCTGTAACACTTCTAGTGTCTTGATTCTCAGCCTGTAAAACTTCTAGTGTCTTGATTCTCAGCCTGTAAAACTTCTAGTGTCTTGATTCTCAGCCTGTAACACTTCTAGTGTCTTGATTCTCAGCCTGTAACACTTCTAGTGTCTTGATTCTCAGCCTGTAACACTTCTAGTGTCTTGATTCTCAGCCTCTAACACTTCTAGTGTCTTGATTCTCAGCCTGTAACACTTCTAGTGTCTTCATTCTCAGTCTGTAACACTTCAAGTGTCTTGATTCTCAGCCTGTAACACTTCTAGTGTCTTCATTCTCAGCCTGTAACACTTCTGGTGTCTTCATTCTCAGCCTGTAACACTTCTAGTGTCTTCATTCTCAGCCTGTAACACTTCTGGTGTCTTCATTCTCAGCCTGTAACACTTCTAGTGTCTTGATTCTCAGCCTGTAACACTTCTAGTGTCTTCATTCTCAGTCTGTAACACTTCAAGTGTCTTGATTCTCAGCCTGTAACACTTCTAGTGTCTTCATTCTCAGCCTGTAACACTTCTGGTGTCTTCATTCTCAGCCTGTAACACTTCTAGTGTCTTCATTCTCAGCCTGTAACACTTCTGGTGTCTTCATTCTCAGCCTGTAACACTTCTAGTGTCTTGATTCTCAGCCTGTAACACTTCTAGTGTCTTCATTCGCAGCCTGTAACACTTCTAGTGTCTTGATTCTCAGCCTGTAACACTTCTAGTGTCTTCATTTGCAGCCTGTAACACTTCTAGTGTCTTGATTCTCAGCCTGTAACACTTCTAGTGTCTTCATTCTCAGCCTGTAACACTTCTAGTGTCTTGATTCTCAGCCTGTAACACTTCTAGTGTCTTCATTCTCAGCCTGTAACACTTCTAGTGTCTTCATTCTCAGTCTGTAACACTTCTACTGTCTTGATTCTCAGCCTGTAACACTTCTAGTGTCTTGATTCTCAGCCTGTAACACTTCTAGTGTCTTGATTCTCAGCCTGTAATTACTTGAATAGCTGAAACAGAATTCAATTTTATCTTCTACTGAAACCTTAAAAATACTTTGCAAAAATGCATGCTGGAAACTTTGGCAAATGTTTAAGTCCTAAATCAAGCAGAGAAAGCATGCCCAAATATATTACCAGTTGCTTAAATACCAATTATTTTACAAATGAACAAGAGGGCCCTGGAATGTTAATAAGTTTAGAGTTATTGCCCTTGATTTGTGTTGAAAATTGGTTTCCATGCTCTATCTTGGGCATTTTTTAGCAGATTCTCTTCAAACTTTTTATTGAAGTTGATATTGGGCAGGAGTGGTTCGGATTGTAGATGGGTAAATTTAGTCAAATGAACACAAGCGTTAGTGCCCTTTATTTATGTTGAAAATTGGTTTCTGTGCCTCATGGGCATTTTTTGGCCAATCTTCTTTAAGCTTTGTATACAAGTTGACATTAGGGAGGAGTGGTTTAGGATTATAGATGGGTAAATTTCTTCAAATACTTATGCACAGGTTATTGCCCTTTATTTATGTTAAAAAATGGTTTTGGTGCTCTATCTTGAGCACTATGTTTTAGAAAAAGGTTGTATAGAACCTAATTTTAAATTGCAAACTTATTTTAACAGCTGTTTTAAATATTGTAGATGAAATGCCACAGACAATGTTAAGGCTCAAGAAAAATTGTCTTGTTTGCTTAGCTCACAGTAATTTGTTGCTTAATATATCACTGGCTGGATGTCAGTCATTAAAGTAAAATAAAAATTGTGTTTATGAAACACTGTGCCCCCAACCATATGCTTGTCCATAAGAATGATCTCACCAGGTATTCTACTCACAATCCTCTATCAATAGACCAAATCTGAGGCTACTAGCTATAATGGTTTTCGAGATTTATCTTTGATTCAAGTTTTCTAAGTGCAAACGTGCAAGGGCAATAACCCATAAAATGCAAAGGGCAATTACTCGAAAAAATAATATAACTTTTTCTCTAACTTTTCACTAGGTAATCTACTCATTATTGTCAATCAGCTGTCCCAGTTTGAAGCTCCTAGCTGTAATAGATTTTGAGATATTAAGCTTTCTATGTCCAAATGTTCAAAGGGCAATAACTAAAAAAACTTTTTTCTTTAAACTTTCACCAGGTAAACTTCTAATTATCCTCTTAAAGTTTGAAGCTCCTGTTATATTTTGAGATATCTTGATGACAAAATTTCATTATGACCCTTTTAAAAGGGGCATATAACTCCACAAATGGAGATAAATAGGACTAAAAAATAAGGGTCAACTATTTTTTGATGACAAATCTATTATGAAATTTCAAAACTGTAACTTAATTTTGTAACGGACGCACAAATGGATGGATAAAGGGATAGATGGACAAGCACAAAGCAATATGCCACTTGAACTTTTTCAAAGTTGGGGGCATAATAAATCATGAGGGTGAAGTGTGAGTGATTTATCTACTTGTGACTCACTGACAGACAGTGATATATCAAGCAACAAATCACTGACAGTGTGAATCTTTTTCGATTCTAACTCATAAATGGATAAAAATATAAATGAATCCTTCAGATTCTGTAACAATTCTGCCATCTTGATCAGAGTGTTAGATTTCCCGTAACCCTTGTTTGGACTGAAACGCATATTTTACGTACACCAGCCCATGCATGTTAAAAAGTTAGATTAAAATTAATTTACTGAACAGCAACTTAGCAAATTTGAAGGTCAGAAGCTTGTTTGAGTCAGTGTCCAAAGTATACTTTTGGAAATCCATTTATAAATTCTAATTTATAATAGCTTTTTTTAAACTCTGGCAGCCATTTTGTTCTGGGGAGCAGAACTATTTTTAGAACTATTGGTAGCCCGCCTATTGAGCAACATTTGTTCCGGGGAGCAGAACAATTTTTAGAACTATTAGTAGCTTGCCTATTGAGCAACATTTGTTCCGGGGAGCAGAAACTTTTTAAGAACTATTGGTAGCGGGCCTATTGAACCACATTTGTTCCGGGGAGCAGAACCATTTTTAGAACTATTGGTAGTGGGCCTATTGAGCAACATTTGTTCCGGGGAGCAGAAACATTTTTAGAACTATTGGTAGTTGGCCTATTGAGCAACATTTGTTCTGGGGAGCAGAACCATTTTTATAACTATTTGTAGCTGGCCTATTGAGCAACATTTGTTTCGGGGAGCAGAAACATTTTTAGAACTATTGGTAGCGGGCCTATTGAGCAACATTTGTTCCAGGGAGCAGAACCATTTTTAGAACTATTTGTAGCGGGCCTATTGAGCAACATTTGTTCCGGGGAGCAGAAACATTTTTAGAACTATTGGTAGCCGGCCTATTGAGCAACATTTGTTCTGGGGAGCAGAACCATTTTTAGAACTATTAGTAGCTGGCCTATTGAGCAACATTTGTTCCCGGGAGCAGAAACATTTTTAGAACTTTTGGTAGTGGACCTATTGAGCAACATTTGTTTCGGGGAGCAGAACCATTTTTAGAACTATTGGTAGCAGGCCTATTGAGCAACATTTGTTCTGGGGAGCAGAAACATTTTTAGCACTATTGGTAGCAGGCTAATTTGGCAACATTTGTTCTGGGGAGCAGAAACATTTTTAAAACTATTAGTAGCTGGCCTATTGAGCAACATTTGTTCTGGGGAGCAGAACCATTTTTAGAACTACAGGTCAACCTCATTATGTCAAACTTGCTATCTCGAATACACAGCCTATGTCGAAGTGATCATCCATTCCCGAATTTTTCCCCTATATTGCATTGTAATTCGACCATGCTTATGTCAAACTCGGTTATCATGAAAACTCGGCTATTTCGAAGTGATTTTTCATTCCCTTAAGTCAATTTTCCCTTTGTTTACCACTGCTTGTATCGAAGTGGTCAAAAAGTGAAATGGTCCGAATGACAAACAAAGTAATTTACCTGATTGATTGAACAATAGCCTTAATTTCAGCCCAATTAATCCATTGTTGCAAGTAATCGCCAATTAGTTATAGTGTGTGTTGAGGCGGTCATTGTTAATTGATCAGCTGTTTGTGTAGATAGACCACTCAGGTGTATTCGATTGGAGCATCAGAAAATTAGCGGTCCCTTTCAAGTTTTAACGACGTCTTTTGATGAGAGATGTTTTCAACAGTCTAGATTGCTGCGTTATATTTTGATATTAAAGGGTGTAATATTTCTTCATGTGCAGACTCTGATTAGACTGTGAGAGTGCAGCCTAATCTGATTCAGCTAGAATATCTGTGGTTCTGCTCCGACAAAATTGACGTTTTTTCAGTGATGTGTGCTGCAATTATCTCCGTTTTAAGCTATCTATATGCACTCGTACATGGAGATATTAACTTGTTTTGTTTGATGTTTACTTATTTTATTTTATTATGTAATTAAAATTGAAATAAAACAACTCAAAAGATTTTTCTTTTGTCTTTATTTCAATCCAGTTTTGAGTAGAAACAGTTTTACTACGTCTGTACTGCAAATGTATATCGTAGGAAATCTGGTTCAACGAAATTCAACATGTATACTGTATGTTGGTGACGTCACAATTTGGCTATGTTGAACTTCGGATAACTCGAAGTATTTTCTCCATTCCCTTGGACTTTGAGATAACGAGGTTGACCTGTATTAGTAGCTGGCCTATTGAGCAACATTTGTTCCGGGGAGCAGAACCATTTTAAAACTATTGGATAGCGGGCCTATTGAGCAACATTTGTTCTGGGGAGCAGAACCATTTTTAGAACTATTGGTAGCGGGCCTATTGGACAACATTTGTTTCCGGGGAGCAGAACCATTTTTAGAATTATTGCTAGCGGGCCTATTGAGCAACATTTGTGTAAAATTATTTTGAATTTAGGCCAAAAGTTCAGATGTTCTTTATTCATATCTCTACTTTTACCTCTGTTGGCCTTTTTGTGGTTTTAGTAGAACCAAATATCAAATTTTGGTAGAACGAAGGTCATAATACAGTACCATTCAAATGTCTTAACATCTAGTTACCATCTAGTTAACTAGGAGCCAACTATGTTCAGAATACAATTAAACCATGATGTTGACTAGCTGTTTGGCATATATATATATATATATATATATATATATATAAATATATAAATATATATATATATATATATATATATATATATATATATATATATATATATATATATATATATATATATATATATATATATATATATATATATATATATATATATATATATATATATATATATATATATATATATATATATATATATATATATATATATATATATATATATATATATATATATATATATATATATATATATATATACACATATATATGTATATCTCTAATTTACAAAAACAAATCAGGTTCCAGGGTCAGTTAATTAGTTGATGAGTAAGGAAGAAGACAAAGATCAGGAATATATACAATCAAGTACCACACCTAACCCAGGACACCGCATGAGAAAGTAACAAAAACACAAAAAAACATCACATACAACAGAGCTAAGAGGTTAGTCTCTTCCCAGCAGGTAACCACAACAGACAAGAAAGCATTAGTTGATGAGTAAGGAAGAAGACAAAGATCAGGAATATATACAATCAAGTACCACACCTAAACACAAACACAAACGATAAATAACAAAAAGGATCCTCAAAAGAAGCACCGCCTTGGAAGGGTCAGTAAAATTATTTTTCTAGAGGGCTTAAACTAGTTAAATCACCAAGGTTATAAAACTTTTCGTGCTCAACTCGAATGGGCACGCAATTTCAACTGCTCATAAAAGTAAGTAAGGGTGCAAAGATCAGGAGTCAATACAATCAAGTACCACACCCGACCCAGGATACCAATGGGAAAGTGACAAACTCACAGCAGATACCACAAACAAGAGCCAAGAGGTCAGCCCTTTCCCAGCAGGTGACCACAAAGCACATATAAACAGACTTGCACAAAGACATAGCAAATATAAGACAGAACAAAAACATAAAAGATCCACAAAAGAAGTACCGCCTTGGAACGGTCAGTAAAATATTTTACTGGAGGGCTTAAACCGGTTTAACGGCGTGCCAACCTCACCCTAAATTCAGATGTGGATCAAGACACATAGATATTTGGTTTGCATGAAAGACCCCTAACTTATCAATGCATCATCTCCTAAAACATATAAATCAAAATATAACAAGGAGATAAAGCAAAGATAAGGACTCAACAGTAAATAAAACTGAAATACCGACAAATGAAGAAATTTCTTGCTTTGAATATCTCGGATGTTGTATTTATCATGCTGATTTACTAACAAATGTCAAATTGCCAGCAATTGTTGGCATTTAAAATTAATGAGCAGGATAAATTTCATGCTCAGCCGAGTTGAGCATGGAAAAAGTTATATAGCCCCGGGCTTGAGAGTATGATAGCAGGGAAAGTATTTATTTTTAACATTTTCAAACATGTTTATGAGCAGTTGAAATTTCACATTCCTTTGAATCATTCAAAATTGCTGACAACTGATCCTGTTGTTATGAGACTTTTCATGCACAACTTAACTGAGAATGAAATGTATCAAGATTGTAAATGTTAATGCGGCCCTTCGGTCTCGAGTCAAGCACTCTACCACTGAGCCACTGCGCTCCCATTCTCACCAGTGTAGTTGACTATAAGTTAACCAGGTATTTAATGAAGTTGACAATGTAGCTCACTAGGGTAAAAGGAATGGACTGATTATATGATTTTGTATTGTTCGTCAGGGGATCTCTTTAAAGAAAAAGTTTATGCATGATGGTTATTCAAAAAAGTGAGTTTGACCAGAAAGTATCACATTCACATACCACTGACCAACCTAGGACACTGAGGAAAATACACAGATCAAGAACAGCCACATAACAGCAGGAATACAGTGAAAGTGATGTATCAAGCTCTCTCTTCTTCAGTGAGATGCTAGCAAAACTAAAAACAACTATACATACAAGAACAATACAGGGAAAAAACCCACAAACATACCAAATATTAAGGCTCTATTGCCTTGTGGTTTCAGACAATAAGATTTATCATGTTTTCCCAATATAAGCCTATGTAAAACCTGTGTCCCCCAGAATGTAAAAAAAATCGATGATGTGCGGACTTTGAGGACAATGCGGCGGTGCTTGAGAATCTAATATGTTTTTTTTTGGCCATAGTTATCCAAATTTCCATTTCCATAGTAATATACAAATATACAGTTCAATACAATCATGATGGGATTCAGAAAAAGTCAACAGACTTATACAAATCTGTTTCCCTTGGCAAACTTAACTTATATATTAGTTAACAATACTTCATGCACTTTCTTTTGCAAGTAACTGACAACAATCCCGGACAACAGCCCTTCTAGAATCAGTGGAAGGAGTTAAATGACTAAAAATTATTTCATGACCAACCACCACAAAATTATAGGACTTGCTTGGATTTGCAGTCGAACTCGCTACTGACTATGTTACAGAGTAAGTAAGGGTGCAAAGATCAGGAATCGATACAATCAAGTACCACACCTGACCCAGGATACCAATGGGAAAGTGACGAAACTCACAGTAAGACACCACAAACAAAAGCCAAGAGGTCAGCCCTATCCCAGCAGGTCACCACAAGGCACATATAAACAGACGCACACAAAGGCATAGCAAACACAAGACAGAAAAAACATAAAAAGATCCACAAAAGAAGTACCGCCTTGAAACAGTCAGTAAAATATTTTACTTGAGGGCTTAAACCAGTTTCATGCCGCCAACCTCACCCTTAATTCAGATGTGGATCAAGACACATAGATATTTGGTTTGCATGAAAGACCCCTAGCTTATCTATGCATCATCTCCCAGAACACATAAATCAAGATATAACAAGGAGATAAAGCAAAGATAAGGACTCAACAGTAAATAAAACTGAATACCGGAGCAAAAGAAATCCAACAGGTAAATCCCGGTGGGCCTGACGTGAAGAGCCTGGTGAAGTATTGCAGAATTTGAGGTTTTCTTACCTGAAAAGTTAAAGGGATTGCCTTCTGCTTGCTGTTGTGGATGCCAGATATTCGGAGTGCCTCTTCTTTGGTTAAGTTTTGATACACATGGCAAGTCATTTCCCTGTAAAAAAAAATACATCTATATGCATAAATCCAAGAAGCAGAATTTATTAAACTTATCATCCTTACAGGATATCGTGAGTTACTGTTCAATGTCACGGGTGGTAATGTCGTAAGGGGCGATCAAAAGTTACGCAAACGGTCACCTTACGAGAGCGTCCAGATATGAGTGACAGGATGAAAATAAAACGAGCAAAACAGGTAAGTTAGTGACTTCTACATTTATTTCAATGTTTGCGGATTAATATCCAGAAATCAGGCAATGCTATTCCCAATAGTTATCATTTTTGTATAATGGGTATCAATAGCGGAAGTGGAAAACCGAGTAGTTAGTCTAAAAATCAATTTCTCCTGGACGAGGGTGTGTTGATTTTTTGGTTTTGATCTTAAATAAACATGGTTCAGTGGCTTTTTAACATGTTTAGTGACACAAATATACCTTACATGAATTTTCTTTTATGCCTTAATAGCTTTTAGTCAAAATTGGGTTTAAAATGTTGACATAGACTAATATAGAAAAAAAAATCATGACTTACGACATTGACTCCCCCTTACGAGTCAGTTAACCCTTACGAGCCAGTATGGTAAACGCCCTTCATCTGATAGACAACGGATTACTCTTAAGTGTAGCTAGAAAATTATTGGTCGGGCGCTTGCACATTATCCATACATGATAGAGGGTCTCAATGGGGTACCTTTGAAATCGCTAATCAGTAAAATTTGGGCCCCATCAGGGCTCGAAAAATCCACTCGTCCGCTCGTATTTACGAGTGCCTCAGGCTGCAGGGCAAGTGAAACCTTGGCTGATTTCCAATGTAAATTAACACTTTTCCATAAATGCCAATAATTTTTGTGATGAAGGGCAAGTGCCTATTTTAAGATATTTCAAGGCCTGCCCATAGATCGCTAATTTGTAAAGTTATGCCCACAAATCGCCAACTAGAAAAATTGAGGCCCCCAAATCGCTAATCAGGTAAATTTTGGCCCCAGAAATCAGTAATAAGTAAATTTTAGGCTAAAAATTCAGTAATCTGTCTGGAGGCGTTTACGAGGTGGAATAGCGGGATAGGGTTTTTCCATCAAGTTCATTAACTGATTAAACACGCCACTGTGCTATTCGGTATTTCTTTGCCCCCGAATCGCTTATCATTATATTTTATGCCTTAATTCGCTAACCACTAGAAGCTCTCATTCTGCTATTGGTTAAATTTACCCTAAAATTCGCTAACCGTTAAATTTTAGGGCCATACTTTGTCAATAAGTAAACCCCATTGATACCCTCATGATATGCACTTAAAATTAATCATCTCATCTTTGAAGCCTTGGGCAAAGAATAAAATGCTTTTGAGACTGTTTTCTGTTGCTCTTTGTTTAAAGAAGAGTAAATTAGGACAGTAGT
Source organism: Loripinus fragilis (assembly GCA_964019695.1). Taxonomy (NCBI): domain Eukaryota; kingdom Metazoa; phylum Mollusca; class Bivalvia; order Lucinida; family Lucinidae; genus Loripinus; species Loripinus fragilis. The sequence goes on along the minus strand of OZ026522.1, from coordinate 99,166,661 downwards.
ACCGCATGGTTTGAAACCATTATGAGAGCAACCATGTGATCAGAATTCAAAATAATTTAGAAGAATTGATTACTGAATGATCTGGTTCCAAACTAGCAAAAACATTACACATCAAAGAAATGGCAACCAGGGTGCTTCTTTACCTATATAAGAATCTTAAAACATCTTCTTTGAAATAGTGATCAGAATTTGAAAAAATAACACTAATTCACCCTCTACAAAATAGCCAAAACGCTATAAACGAATATGACCTGTCAAAAACATGGCCACCAGGAAGCGTGACTTATTTAAGAAAGGAAAAATTCAAATATCTTCCCATAAAGCTACTCGCATTTACAAAAGTCGTGAAAACTTGGATTTTATAACCCTCTCCCCTTTATTTCTCAATTTTCATCTTCAAACTGGGTACACATTTTCGACCAAACTGAGTGAATGCATTGAATTTTTTTCGAAGAGTAAGATGCACTAAAATTTTAAGGATAGGTGGGCCCGTTAAATCCAAACTATAAACTTAATAATTCAGCACGTTTACACTTTGAAAAAATAGCACTGCATTCATGGTCAAAACGGCACCAGGCTTAAGGATGACATATTAGTTGCGGGGGTAGAAAATGCCACAGTATGAAATTGTAGTTTTTAACAGGATTTGAAAACAAGCAATCGTGCTTAATGTTTGGAGACACCATAATTTAGGATGCTCAAAGGCTGATAACTCGAACTTGAAACAGTGACCAGGAATTAATTCAAAAACATAAGATATTATGCCAGTTCTAGTTATCTGCAAGTATTAAAAAGATCTGAATAAAAATTGAAGAGGAGTGAAAGTGTAGTTTTCAGATGCTCAAAGGCAGCTAACTCCGTAGTCAGTGATGGGATCTGACCGAAATTCAATCTCGTCCATACTTTTATGTATGTCCTGGTAACATACAAGGATGAAGAAAATCAAATGAAAAATGAAGGTGCTGGAGCGGTCACAACATTAAACAGTTATATTTTAGATGCTCAAGGGCAGCTAACTCTGTAGCTGGTGGATGGGTGAGGCGGAAAATCAAACTCATTCAAACTTTTATGGAATTCCTTGTTACCTGCAAGAATGAGGAAGATCCATTCAAAAATGAAGGTGCCTGAGTGGTCACAACAGATCTCCCATTGTTAGTCTATGCAGACTTTTTATGATGATCAAGGGAAGTTAACTCCACAGGCTAAGGTTGGTTATACTTGAAATACAAACTCATCCAAGTTTTTATGGTTGTCCTTGTTACCTGCAAGAATGAAGAAGATCCAATCAAAATTGAAGGCGCTAGAGTGATCACAACATTATCAATCAATTTTTAAGATGCTCAAGGGCAGCTAACTCCATAATAGGTGATGGGATCTTGAAACTCATCCAAGCCTTTATAGTTGTCCTTCTTATCTGCAAGAATGAATATGATCTATTCTAAAATAAAAGCACTAGAGTGGTTATAACATTTCTCCCATTATAAATCTATGGGGATTTTTTAAGACGCTCAAGGGCAGCTAACTCCTCAGTCCAAGGTCTGATCTGGCCGAATTTCGAATCCATTTAAGCTTTTATAGTTGACCTTCTTACCTGAAAGAATGAAGAAGATCCAAGGAAAAATGAAGGCGCTAGAGTGGTCACAACATTATCTATCAATTTTTAAGATGCTCAAGAGCTGCTAACTCCACAATAGGTCATGGGATCTTGAAGAAATGCAAACTCCTTCAAGCTTTTATAGTTGTCCTTCTTATCTGCAAGAATGAAGAAGATCAATTCAAAATTGAAAGGACTAGAGTGGTCACAACAGATCTCCCATTATAAGTCTATGGTGATTTTTTCCAGAAGCTCAAGGGCAGCTAACTCTACAGTCCAAGGTCCGATCTGGCTAAATTTCAGACCCATCCGAGATTTAATGGTTGTCCCTGTTACCTGCAAGAATGAAGAAGATCCAATCAAAAATGAAGGCGCTAGAGTGGTCACAACATTATTCATTGATTTTTCAGAGGCTCAAGGGCAGCTAACTCTGAAGTCAGTGATGGAATCTTGCCGAAATTCAAACCCATCCAAGCTTTTATGGTTGACCTTGTTACCTGCAAGAATAAATATGATCCATTCCAAATTGAAAGCACTAGAGAGGTCACAACATTTCTCCCATTATAAGTCTATGGGGATTTTTTCAGACGCTCAAGAAGGTAACTCATAAGTCCCTGATTGGATCCTGCCAAATTTCGAACCCATCTGAGATTTTATGGGTGTCCTTGTTGCCTGCAAGAATGAAGAAGATCCAATCAAAAATGAAGGCGCTAGAGTGGTCACAACATTATTCATTGATTTTTCAGACATTCAAGGGCAGCTAACTCCGAAGTCAGTAATTGAATCTGGTCAAAATTCAAACCCATCCAAACTTATAAGGTTAACCTTGTTACCTGCAAGAATGAAGAAGATCCATTAGAAAATGAAGGTACTAGAGTGGTCACAACGTTTTTCCCCATTATAAGTCTATGGGATTTTTTCCAGACTCTTAAGGGCAGCTAACTCATAAGTCCATGGTCGGATCCTGCCGAATTTCAAACCTATTCAAGCTTTTATGGTTGTCCTCGTTTCCTGCAAGAATAAAGAAGAACCAATAAAAAATGAAGGAGTTAGAGTGGTCACAAGATTTTCCCCATTATAACCCTATGGGAGCTATCTGTTGCCATGGAAACCATGAGTTCTGATCCGATCTAGCCCAAAACCTAATGCAGTCAATCCCCCACCCCAATGATGCTCCAGATGAAATTTGATTACGATCGTCCCGCTGGTCTCAGACATATTCATGTTTGAAAGTGTGGACGCATGGATGAACGCACGCATGGACGCACGGAGGGATGCCGGCTGGAGTCCCATACTATAAGCTCCCCCTGAGCCTTCGGCTCTGGTGAACTAAAAATAGAATTTGACCTATTGACCCCACCCCTAGGGCCGGGTTGGGGGCTGTGGGCATAATATTTGCTTCCATGGTGCTGCATTCCTGATACCCTTTAATTTGATATGCAACATGACCATGTTCTGTAAAAGTTGAATTTTGACCTTATGACCCCCAGGGTCAGGAGGGGGGGGGGGGGGGGGGGGGGCAAAATATTTGCTACTATGTTGCTGCATTTGTGATTCCATTTAATTGATATGCAATGTGACCATATTCTGAAAAAGTTGAATTTTGACCCCTATTGACCCCTCCCCAAGGTCAGGGGATGGTGGGGGTCTGCAGGCAAAATATTTGCTACCATGTTGCTGCATTTGTGATTCCCTTTAATTCGATATGCAACATGACAATGTGTGGACAAGTTGAATTTTGACCTTTTGACCCCACCCCCAGTGTCAGGTCGGAGACTGCGGGCAAAATATTTGCTACCATGGTGCTGCATACCCAATTCCCTTTAATTTGATATGCAACATGACCATGTTCTGAAAAAGTTAAAATCCGGCCCCTCAGTCTTGAGTAAAGCACTCTACCACTGAGTCACTGCGCTCCCTGGGGGTAGATGGGGGTCTGCGGGCAAAATATTTGCTATCATGTTGATATGCAACATGACCACGTGTGAAAAAGTTGAATTTTGACCTTTTGACCCCACCCCAGGGTCGGGAGGGGGGGATGGCACCAGGCAAAATATTTGCTACCATGTTGCTGCTTACCTGAATCCCTTTAATTTGATATGCAACATGATCATGTTCTGAAAGAGTAGAAGTTCAATCTTTTGACCCTATCCCCAGGATCAGGAGTTGGGGTCTGTGAGCAAAATAGTTGCTACCTTGTTGCTGTATTCGTAATTCCCTTTAGTTTGATATGCAACATGTCCATGTTGTGAAAAAGCTGAATTTTGAACTTTTGACCCAACCCCCTAAGTCCACCAAGGGGGTCTGAACCAGGCCTTTGATCGAAAATCATGTTGGATATGTTTAATATACAGGGTCAGAGGGTGGGGGGGGGAGGGGGCTGCGGGCAAAAATATTTGCTAACCATGTTGCTGCATACCTTTTTCCCTATAATTTGATATGCAGTTTTGGGGTCGGGGAGGGGGGGGGGGGTAGAGGTCAACAATCAAAATATTTGCTACCAATGTTGCTGCATACCTGATTCCCTTTAATTTGGTATGCAACATGACCATGTTCTGAAAAGTTGAATTTTGACCTTTTGACCCCACCCCCAAAGGGGTGGGACCCAGGCCTTGGATTGAAAATCATGTTTGATATGTTTCATATTTATTGTACCTCTGTCTCCATGGGAAATTTTAGTAAAAATATTGACAAATGCCTGAGTAATTGCAAAATTTAAATATTTGACCTTTGACCACACCTAAGGGGTCACGGGGTGGGGTAAAATTTTAATCAATGTCATACTTATCTACAGGCACTGGGTAATCATGGCCTTTAGCACTTGAGAAGTTGTCAGATTTTATAGTTTTGGAGAAGGTGAAGTTTATTCCGCAAAAAAGCCAATATAGCTTATGCATTAGCCTAAACCTAAACAAGGTTAGCTTTTTAAAAAGCTTTGAACCATCGCATGGCGTTAAACAGTCATTAAAGTAGAACTTTTATAGTGTTTTCATATTGCATTTGCTGAAGCCACTCTTTTCAGTATTTCATGTGTTTCGACCTCAGAGTATTTTTTGTTTTAGTTAACGATTTGTACATAGGTGATCCATTGGAAGCAAGTAAAACACAAGAAATATGCATATTCCAGTAAGACACTGCTCATGAACACACTGAATAGTGGTAGAATTAACCCCCTCCCCAGCAGCGGTACCTAGACTTACCAAAACGAAACTGAAATACCGGAACGAAACCGAAATACCGGAACGAAAGATTAAAATAATAGGGAAACATTTACAGGTATACAGGTACGATGTTGATTTACCGAAACTGCCTCTTAATAATAATAACCTTTTGGAATGATAATATACAGGAACAATGTTGATTTACCGAAACGGCCTCTTAACAATATACAAACAAAACAGTATCAAATCGCAAGAAAACGTTTATACAAAGTACGTTTCAGTAATTCAACTACTTTTAATGGATTTCAAAGTGCGTTTTGGTAATTTACTCAAAGTGCGCTTTGGAAATTCAACTGCTTTCAACTGATCACCCATATGTTCTTTCTTTAATTAGTGCAGATATAAAACAGCTTCTTTTTAAAACAAATATGTCTATACATAATTATCTTATTTTTTTTTAAAATTAAGAGGCCGTTTCGATAAACTGTATACATGTATATGTTTCCCTATAATTTTAATGTTTCGTTCCGTTATTTCGGTTTCGTTCCGGTATTTCAGTTTCATTTCGGTAAGTCTAGGCACCCCCCCCCCCAGCAGTATGTATAGGTCAAATAGCCGTATTCCTCAATCGAAGTCAATGCACATAATGCCTAGCGGGCATAGTGTAACTGACCCATCTACATTTAGTTATTTCATCACACTTAGCCTAGAATATCCAAAGGCTCCACGTTTGATCTGGATTCTAGTTCAGTGGTAAGGTCTCTAATTGGCCTTTTCGTGTTTAGAAGCAATCTGGTATCCAAAGTGTATCATCAATCATGCAATGATGAAATTTTGGAAGTAGCTTGATCGATTGGGAGTTTGAGAAAGAACAGTAAAAGACACTGCTGCTGGGGAGGTAGCAACTTGTTAATGGAACAGGCCCGAATCGAACATGCGCCCATGGAAATCACTAATGTATATCACCATCGCTGACAATCCTTCTGTAAAATTTGAATTAAATTGTTTAATACCTTCAAAAATTATTAATCGAAAACCACAATTTAGCCAAAATTTAAGTTATAAAAGGGCCACTACTCGTCAAAATTTTGCAGATTATCCCCCTTTTTGACCCACAGAGACATGATCCCTAAGTGTGAACCATGCTTCGCAGGCGACACAACAAACATCCCAGATTGCAGTCAGAGACATATGGGCCTAGTCCGGAGAAAACCTGTCTTCGGAGGTGTGCGAACAACAAAGGTGCAGGCCAGCCTGCCCATCCGTGCAGTCTGATCAGCACCTTTGTTATTCGCTGTTTGGAAAGCACCATATCTAAGCTTGCTACAAGCAAAATTTCGATTTTCTAGCTAGTCTCTGTAACTGAGGAGACTGGTTTGAATATCACTTTGTCAGAAACCCCGAAGACAGGTTTTCTCGCAACGAGGCCCATATATAGACCTGAAATACAAGAGGGTAAAGAAAGGCTTGAAAGCTTCTCAGTTGACTTTCACTACAAGAGGGCAAAGAAAGACTTGAAAGCTTCTCAGTGACTTTCACTACAAGAGGGCAAAGAAAGACTTGAAAGCTTCTCAGTTGACTTTCACTACAAGAGGGCAAAGAAAGGCTTGAAAGCTTCTCAGTTGACTTTCGCTACAAGAGGGCAAAGAAAGGCTTGAAAGCTTCTCAGTTGACTTTCACTACAAGAGGGCAAAGAAAGGCTTGAAAGCTTCTCAGTTGACTTTCACTACAAGAGGGCAAAGAAAGGCTTGAAAGCTTCTCAGTTGACTTTCACTACAAGAGGGCAAAGAAAGGCTTGAAAGCTTCTCAGTGACTTTCACTACAAGAGGGCAAAGAAAGACTTGAAAGCTTCTCAGTTGACTTTCACTACAAGAGGGCAAAGAAAGACTTGAAAGCTTCTCAGTGACTTTCACTACAAGAGGGCAAAGAAAGACTTGAAAGCTTCTCAGTTGACTTTCACTACAAGAGGGAAAAGAAAGGCTTGAAAGCTTCTCAGTTGACTTTTGCTACAAGAGGGCAAAGAAAGACTTGAAAGCTTCTCATTTGACTTTCGCTGCAAGAGGGCAAAGAAAGGATTGAAAGCTTCTCAGTTGACTTTCACTACAAGAGGGCAAAGAAAGGCTTGAAAGCTTCTCAGTTGACTTTCACTACAAGAGGGCAAAGAAAGACTTGAAAGCTTCTCAGTTGACTTTCGCTTCAAGAGGGCAAAGAAAGGCTTGAAAGCTTTTCAGTTGACTTTCGCTACAAGAGGGAAAAGAAAGGCTTGAAAGCTTCTCAGTTGACTTTCACTACAAGAGGGCAAAGAAAGGCTTGAAAGCTTCTCAGTTGACTTTCACTACAAGAGGGCAAAGAAAGACTTGAAAGCTTCTCAGTTGACTTTCGCTACAAGAGGGCAAAGAAAGGCTTGAAAGCTTCTCAGTTGACTTTCGCTACAAGAGGGAAAAGAAAGGCTTGAAAGCTTCTCAGTTGACTTTCACTACAAGAGGGAAAAGAAAGGCTTGAAAGCTTCTCAGTTGACTTTCACTACAAGAGGGTAAAGAAAGGCTTGAAAGCTTCTCAGTTGACTTTCACTACAAGAGGGCAAAGAAAGGCTTGAAAGCTTCTCAGTTGACTTTCACTACAAGAGGGAAAAGAAAGACTTGAAAGCTTCTCAGTTGACTTTCACTACAAGAGGGCAAAGAAAGACTTGAAAGCTTGGTAAAATCAAGGGTGCGAGCGTTAGCTGCGAGCGTTAGGAGCGATAACTTGTGACGGTGCGAGCGTTAGGATCACAATGTTTTGACTCTTTTGAGTCGATTCCCATGTAAAATATAGATCTGAATGCTGAAATTAAATTGTTAAACAATATATCTATAGCACTTACCCTGATATTAATAAGTTATATCCTTCATGTGAAAGCCTGGGTAGGGCTACAGTAGATCTAGATCTACACTATTCTTGCTTTACGTTGCATTATCAGGCCGTTCTAACTACACATCAAAGCGCCAACTATTCCCACTGAAGTAGTTTTTAAAATTTCTCATAAAATCTCTCCTAAAACAACATTTTTATATCCATATTACACATGTTACATCCCCAGTCATATCACGCCATGTCAGTTTTTTAAAATGGCCACTTTCAAACTATTTACGTCATATAATGACGTCATTGATTACACCGCTATCTGAATTTAATTGGGGCCGTATTTGGCAAATACTGTTCATAATATAAGATAAAGTTCACGTCCTCAACTTTAATACCATAAATTCTTAAAATACATGAATAAATGAATGGAGCGCAATTTCAAACTTTACAGAGGGCAATCCGAGTTTTACTCGGCATACCTACCTATCATATGCACAAAGTTAAGCTGCCCCCACAAGCCCCAACCCCCCACCCCACCCCCCCCCCCCCCAAAAAAAAAAATATAAACATAGTATTTTAAGAAAATACGGGGCTGAGTTGCGCTAAAATAAGAGAAATTAATATATTGAGAAAATCTCATGGTTTTATTGAAATATCACATTATGACCCCGGGGTTATGACCCCTGATGGGTCCCATAGCAGGTATTGTGACACTACCTACCCATGTTCACATTTTACTAAGGATACCTACCTATCACATGTGCCTAGTAATTTTAAGAAGATAAGGGATTGAGTCGTCCTAAAAAATATAAAAGAATATAGATCTGTTAAGAAAATCTTATGTTTTTACAAATTAATGACATTTGGCCCCTAATGCGCCCCATATCAGGGAATGTGACGCTACCTACCCCTGTTTAAATATTACTTAGGACACTAACCTATCATATGAGCTCAGTCAATTTAAGAAAATAAGGGGTGGGGTTGCCCTAAAAAATAAAAGAATTAATATATTAAGAAAAACTCCTTTTTTCCATGAAATATGACGTTTTTGGCCCCAAATGCCCCCTTACTAGGGAATGTGACGCTACCTTTCCCTGTTTATATTTTACTTATGGTACCAACCTATCATATGAGCTTAGTCAATTTAAGAAAATAAGGGGCTGAGTTGCCCTACAAAAAACAAAAGGAATTAATATATTATGAAATTCTCTTATTTTTCCATCAACTATGACTATTTGGCCCCTAATGCGCCCCCTTCTAGGGAATGTGACGCTACCTACCCATGTTTACATTTTACTTAGGATGCTAACCTATCTTATAGGCACAGTCAATTTAAGAAAATAAGGGGTTGAGTTGCCCCAAAAAATAAAAAGGAATTAATTTATTAAGAAATTCTTTTATTTTTCCATGAACTATGACGTTTTGGCCCCTAATGCGCCCCATACTAGGGAATGTGACGCTACCTACTCATGTTTACATTTTACTTAGGATACTAACCTATTATATAGGCACAGTCAATATAGGAAAATAAGGGGTTGAATTGCTCCGAAAGACAAGGGAAATTAATATATTAAGAAAATCAACTGTTTCTTTCAGAATTTATGACATTGTGGCCCTTAATGTGCCCCATATCAGGGAATGTGACGTTACCTACCCCTGTTCACATTTTACTTAGGATATTATTCTATCACATAGGCTTAGTCAATTTAAGGAAATAAGAGGTTGAGTTGCCAAAAAAAAAATCAAAAGGAATTAATATATTAAGAAATTCTCTTATTTTACATGAACTATGACCTATGACGTTTTTGTCCCTAATGCGCCCCTACTAGGGTATGTGACGCTACCTACCCCTGTTCATATTTTACTTGTGATACTAAACTATCATATAGGCATATTCAATTTAATAAAATAAGGGGTTGAGTTGCCCCAAAAAATAACAGAAATAAATATAATAAGAAAATCTACTGTTTTTTTTAATGAATATGACATTATGGCCCCTAATACGCCCCCTATCAGGGAATGTGACGCTACCTACCCCTGTTCGCATTTTACTTCTAATACTAACCTGTCATATAGGCATAGTTAGTTTAAGAAAATAAGGGGTTGAGTTGCCCAAAAAGACCAAAGAAATTAATATAGTGAGAAAATCTACTGTTTCTTTCAGAATTTATGACATCGTGGCCCCTAATGCGCCCCATATCAGGGAATGTGACGCTACCTACCCCTGTTCGCATTTTACTTGGGATACTAACCTATCATATAGACATAGTCAATTTAAGAAAATAAGGGGTTGAGTTGCCCCATAAATCAAAATAAATTAATATATTAGGGAAATCTCCTACTTCTTTCAGAATTTATTACATTGTGGCCCCTAATGCGCCCCATATCAGGGAATGTGACGCTACCTACCCCTGTTCGCATTTTACTTGGGATAATAACCTATCATATAGGCATAGTCAATTTAAGAAAATAAGGGGTTGAGTCTGCCCAAAAAACAAAAGAAATTAATATATTACGAAAATCTATTGTTTTTTTATGAAATATGACATTATGGCCCCTAATACGCCCCCTATCAGGGAATGTGACGCTACTTACCCCTGTTCACATTTTACTTGAGATGCTAACCTATCATATAGACATAGTCAATTTAAGAAAATAAGGGGTTGAGTTGCCCCAAAAGAAAAAAAAAATTAATATATTAAGAAAATCTACTGTATTTTTTTATGAAATATGACATTATGGCCCCTAATACGCCCCCTATCAGGGAATGTGACGCTACCTACCCCTGTTCGCATTTTACTTGGGATACTTACCTATCATATAGACATAGTCAATTTAAGAAAATAAGGGGTTGAGTTGCCCCATAAATCAAAATAAATTAATATATTAGGGAAATCTCCTACTTCTTTCAGAATTTATTACATTGTGGCCCCAAATGCGCCCCATATCAGGGAATGTGACGCTACCTACCCCTGTTCGCATTTTACTTGGGATAATAACCTATCATATAGGCATAGTCAATTTAAAAAAATAAGGGGTTGAGTCTGCCCAAAAAACAAAAGAAATTAATATATTACGAAAATCTACTGTTTTTTTTATGAAATATGACATTATGGCCCCTAATACACCCCCTATCAGGGAATGTGACGCTACCTACCCCTGTTCACATTTTACTTGAGATGCTAACCTATCATATAGACATAGTCAATTTAAGAAAATAAGGGGTTGAGTTGCCCCAAAAGACAAAAGAAATTAATATATTAAGAAAATCTCATGTTTTTTTAGAAATGTGACATTTTGGCCACTTATGGGCCCGATATCAGGGAATGTGACGCTTTGTACTCCTTTCAATAGTTCACTTAGGATACATACCTGTCATATACGCATAGTAATTTTAAGGAAATAAGAGGCTCAGTTACCATAAAAAATATAGAAAAAAATGTTATACTTAATTTTGGCTATGTTCTTTAAAGAATTATCTAATTTTTGCCCCGAAGGGGCCCATATCAGGGAATGTGACGCTACGCATCCCTATTCATATTTCATTTAGAATACATACCTATCACATACGCAGAGTAATTTTAAGAAAAAAAGAGGTTGAGTTACCAGAAATTTTGGCGATTTTTTTTTAAAGAATTACCACATTTTAGCCCATTAGTGGCCCATATTAGGGAATGTGACGCTATCTACCCCTATTAATATTTCACTTAGGATACATACCTATCATAAATAAGACGCATAGTTATTTTAAGAAAATAAGGGGCTGAGTTACCCTAAAATATTAAACAGATGGACTTAACAAGAAAAAATACGCAAGTATCTACAGAAAATGTTATGATATTTTAATGATAATGTCATTTTGGCCCCTTAGGGGCCTTATATCAGGGAATGCGACAATATCTACCCCAACTTATAATTCACTAAGGGTATAAAGCTATCATATTAGAATGGTTGTTTGAAGAGAAAAAAAGAGGCTGAGTTGAGATGAAAAATAGTACAAAATAAGTGAATACCGAAAATTTGATGATTTTTTTTAGATTTATGTCTTTTTGGCCCCTTTGGCACCTTATATCAAGGATTGTGACACTATATACTCCCACTCATATTTCACTATTGGTAAAAAACTATCATATTAGCATAGTGTTTTTAAGAAAATAAGAGGTTGGATTGCCAAGAAAAGATATACAAGTAAGTATCTACAGAAAATATTTTGATTTTTTAAGAGCTAAGCCTTTATGGCCCCTTTGGGACCCTATGTCAAGGAATGTGACACTATATACGCCCACTCATATTTCACTATCGGCATGAAGCTATCACATTAGCATAGTTATTTTAAGAAAATAAGAGGTTAACTTGACAAGAAAAGATATAAAAGTAAGTATCTACATAAAATAGTATGAATTTTTGATATATATCCATTTTTGACCCCCAAGGGTCCCTATATCAGGGAATGTGACAATGTCTACCCTTGCTCATATTTCACTAAGGGTATGAAGCTATCACATTAGCGTAAGTATTTTAAGAAAATAAGAGGTTGAGTTGACAAGAAAATATATACAAGTAAGAATGTACAGAAATTATTATGAATTTTAATATATATCCATTTTTGACCCCTAAGGGTCCCTATATCAGGGAATGTGACAATATCTACCCCTGCTCATATTTCATTAAGGGTATCAAGCTATCACATTAGCATAAGTATTTTAAGAAAATAAGAGGTTGAGTTGACAAGAAAATATATACAAGTAAGTGTCTACAGAAATTGTTATGAATTGAAATATATATCCATTTTTTGCCCCTAAGGGTCCCTATATCAGGGAATGTGACAATATCTGCCCTTGCTCATATTTCACTAAGGGTATCAAGCTATCACATTAGCGTAAGTATTTTAAGAAAATAAGAGGTTGAGTTGACAAGAAAAGATATACAAGTTAATATCTACAGAAAATATGAGGATTTTTTAAGAGTTACGCCTTTATGGCCCCTTTGGGACCCTATATCAAGGAATGTGACACTATATATGCCCACTCATATTTCACTAGTGGTATAAAGCTATCACATTAGCATAGTTATTTTAAGAAAATAAGAGGTACAAGAAAATATATACAAGTAAGAATGTACAGAAATTATTATGAATTTTAATATATATCCATTTTTGACCCGTAAGGGTCCCTATATCAGGGAATGTGACAATATCTACCTCTGCTCATATTTCATTAAGGGTATCAAGCTATCACATTAGCATCAGTATTTTAAGAAAATAAGAGGTTGAGTTGACAAGAAAAGATATACAAGTTAATATCTACAGAAAATATGAGGATTTTTTTAAGAGTTAAGCCTTTATGGCCCCTTTGGGACCCTATATCAAGGAATGTGACACTATATATGCCTACTCATATTTCACTAGTGGTATAAAGCTATCACATTAGCATAGTTATTTTAAGAGGTACAAGAAAATATATACAAGTAAGAATGTACAGAAATTATTACGAATTTTAATATATATCCATTTTTGACCCCTAAGGGTCCTTATATCAGGGAATGTGACAATATCTACCTCTGCTCATATTTCATTAAGGGTATCAAGCTATCACATTAGCATAAGTATTTTAAGAAAATAAGAGGTTGAGTTGACAAGAAAAGATATACAAGTTAATATCTACAGAAAATATGAGGATGTTTTTAAGAGTTAAGCCTTTATGGCCCCTTTGGGACCCTATATCAAGGAATGTGACACTATATACTCCCACTCATATTTCACTAGTGGTATAAAGCTATCACATTAGCATCGTTATTTTAAGAAAATAAGAGGTTGAGTTGACAAGAAAATATATACAAGTAAGAATGTACAGAAATTATTATGAATTTTAATATATATCCATTTTTGACCCCTAAGGGTCCCTATATCAGGGAATGTGACAATATCTACCCCTGCTCATATTTCATTTAGGGTATCAAGCTATCACGTTAGCATAGTTATTTTAAGAAAATAAGAGGTTGAGTTGACAAGAAAATATATACAAGTAAGAATGTACAGAAATTATTATGAATTTTAATATATATCCATTTTTGACCGCTAAGGGTCCCTATATCAGGGAATGTGACAATATCTACCCCTGCTCATATTTCATTAAGGGTATCAAGCTATCACATTAGCATGAGTATTTTAAGAAAATAAGAGGTTGAGTTGACAAGAAAAGATATACAAGTTAATATCTACAGAAAATATGAGGATTTTTTAAGAGTTAAGCCTTTATGGCCCCTTTGGGACCCTATATCAAGGAATGTGACACTATATACTCCCATTCATATTTCACTAGTGGTATAAAGCTATCACATTAGCATAGTTATTTTAAGAAAATAAGAGGTTGAGTTGACAGGAAACTATATACAAGTAAGAATGTACAGAAATTATTATGAATTTTAATATATACCTAAGGGTCCCTATATCAGGGAACGTGACAATATCTACCCTTGCTCATATTTCACTAAGGGTATCAAGCTATCACATTAGCGTAAGTATTTTAAGAAAATAAGAGGTTGAGTTGACAAGAAAAGATATACAAGTTAATATCTATAGAAAAAATGAGGATTTTTTAAGAGTTAAGCCTTTATGGCCCCTTTGGGACCCTATATCAAGGAATGTGACACTATATACGCCCACTCATATTTCACTAGTGGTATAAAGCTATCATATTTGCATAGTTATTTTAAGAAAATAAGAGGTTGAGCTGACAAGAAAATATATACAAGTAAGAATGTACAGAAATTATTATGAATTTTTATATATATCCATTTTTGACCCCTAAGGGTTCCTATATCAGGGAATGTGACAATATCTACCCCTGCTCATATTTCATTAAGGGTATCAAGCTATCATATTAGCATAGTTATTTTAAGAAAATAAGAGGTTGAGTTGACAAGAAAATATATACAAGTAAGAATGTGCAGAAACTATTATGAATTTTAATATATATCCATTTTTGACCCCTAAGGGTCCCTATATCAGGGAATGTGACAATATCTACCCCTGCTCATATTTCATTAAGGGTATCAAGCTATCACATTAGCATAAGTATTTTAAGAAAATAAGAGGTTGAGTTGACAAGAAAAGATATACAAGTTGAAGTTAATATCTACAGAAAATATGAGGATTTTTTTAAGAGTTAAGCCTTTATGGCCCCTTTGGGACCCTATATCAAGGAATGTGACACTATATACTCCCGCTCATATTTCACTAGTGGTATAAAGCTATCACATTAGCATAGTTATTTTAAGAAAATAAGAGGTTGAGTTGACAAGAAAATATATACAAGTAAGAATGTACAGAAATTATTATGAATTTTAATATATATCCATTTTTGACCCCTAAGGGTCCCTATATCAGGGAATGTGACAATATTTACCCCTGCTCATATTTCATTAAGGGTATCAAGCTATCACATTAGCAAAGTTATTTTAAGAAAATAAGAGGTTGAGTTGACAAGAAAATATATACAAGTAAGAATGTGCAGAAATTATTATGAATTTTAATATATATCCATTTTTGACCCCTAAGGGTCCCTATATCAGGGAATGTGACAATATCTACCCCTGCTCATATTTCATTAAGGGTATCAAGCTATCACATTAGCATAAGTATTTTAAGAAAATAAGAGGTTGAGTTGCCAAGAAAATATATACAAGTTAATATCTACAGAAAATATGAGGATTTTTTAAGAGTTAAGCCTTTATGGCCCCTTTGGGACCCTATATCAAGGAATGTGACACTATATACTACCACTCATATTTCACTAGTGGTATAAAGCTATCACATTAGCATAGTTATTTTAAGAAAATAAGAGGTTAAATTGACAAGAAAAGATATACAAGTAAGTATCTACATAAAATATTATGAAGTTTTAATATATATCCATTTTTGGCCCCTAAGGGTCCCTATATCATGGAATGTGACAATATCTACCCTTGCTCATATTTCACTAAGGGTATCAAGCTATCAACTAAGCATAAGTATTTTAAGAAAATAAGGGGTTGAGTTGACAAGAAAATATATACAAGCAAGTATCTGCAGAAAATATGAGGATTTTTGAAAGAGTTAAGCCTTTTTGGCCCCTTTGGGACCCTATGTCAAGGAATGTGACACTATATACCCCAACTCATATTTCACTAGCGCTATCAAGCTATCATATAAGAATAGCTGTTTTAAGAAAATAAGAGGTTGAATTGACAAGAAAAAAATATGCAAGTAAGTATCTACAGAAAATATTAGAAATTTTTGAAAGTTATCCATTTTTTGCCCCTAAGGGGCCGTTTAACACGGAATTAAACATTATCTACACCTGCTCATATTTCACGAAGGGTATCAAGCCATCACATTAGCATAGTCATTTTAATAAAATAAGAGGTTGAATTGACAAGATATACAAGTAAGTATCTGCAGAAAATATTATGATATCTAAAGAATTATGTCATTTTCGCCCCTTAGGGGCCTTATATCAGGGAATGTGACATTATCTGCTCCTACTCATATTTCTCTTAGGGTATAAAGCTATAACATTAGCATAGTTATCTTAAGAAAATAAGAGGCTGAGTTCAGAAGAAAAATAATGCATAAAAGTATATACCCAAATATTCATGATTTTTAAAGAAATATGTCTTTTTTGGCCCCTTTGGGATCCTATATCAAGGTACGCCCACTCATATTTCACTAGTGATATAAACTATCACATTAGCATAGTTATTTTAAGAAAATAAGAGGCTGAGTTGGCAAGAAAAGATATAGACCTAGGTCTACAAGGAAGTATCTACAGAAAATATTACAAATTTTAATAGTTTCTATATTTTGGTCCATTAGGGTCCCTATATCAGGGAATGTGACACTTTCTTCCCCTGCTCACATTTCACTAAGGGTAGGCATATTGTCCCAGGTATCCGAGGATATGTGTGTGAGACATGCGCGGATCCAGAACATTTTGTCAGAGGGGCGGTCCAACTTTGACTGTTTTTATTTCTTTATTTTTAGTTTGAAGGGGGGGGGGGAGAATCAAAATACCACTATAAGCAGGCAGTCATCTGCCCGCCAGCGAAACGCCATTTAAATGGCGTTTCGCTGATGGCCCAACATTGAATGGTTTGGTAGCTTTGTGATTTTAAATCCAGACCGGGACCAGTAGGCCTATTGCTACGAAACCCTATATTTTTGTGATTTTCCAGGGGGCCCGGACCCCCTCCCCCCCCCCACACACTAAAGATCCGCGCATGTGAGATCTCGAAGCAGTATTATTTTCGTTCGAGGTGAAATCAAGATAGTTTACTGACCTTAAACGCAAAAACTTGACAATCATTCACCAGGCATGCCAGGAGTGGGTGGGGGCAGTACTTAATAATGTTTTGGCTTTAAGTTGGCATAACTTTCCATTTTTCTATTGCATAAACAGGTGGGACGTAAAAAACACGACAAATAAACAGCCGTGCATGTCCAGGAAAGAAAAAGAGCGTAAAGAAAACGAAATAATGATAATTAGTTCTAAGCGAATTTGTGTACTTTTGTTATTGATCGCTATGTCACGCAGAGTTATCCTTTCTTAACGCTCGCGTGCTTGATTTCAGTTGAAAGCTTCTCAGTTGACTTTCACTACAAGAGGGCAAAGAAAGGCTTGAAAGCTTCTCAGTTGACTTTCGCTACAAGAGGGCAAAGAAAGACTTGAAAGCTTCTCAGTTGACTTTCACTACAAGAGGGCAAAGAAAGACTTGAAAGCTTCTCAGTGACTTTCACTACAAGAGGGCAAAGAAAGACTTGAAAGCTTCTCAGTTGACTTTCGCTACAAGAGGGAAAAGAAAGGCTTGAAAGCTTCTCAGTTGACTTTCGCTACAAGAGGGCAAAGAAAGGCTTGAAAGCTTCTCAGTTGACTTTCACTACAAGAGGGCAAAGAAAGACTTGAAAGCTTCTCAGTTGACTTTCGCTACAAGAGGGCAAAGAAAGACTTGAAAGCTTCTCAGTTGACTTTCACTACAAGAGGGCAAAGAAAGACTTGAAAGCTTCTCAGTGACTTTCACTACAAGAGGGTAAAGAAAGGCTTGAAAGCTTCTCAGTTGACTTTCGCTACAAGAGGGCAAAGAAAGACTTGAAAGCTTCTCAGTTGACTTTCGCTACAAGAGGGCAAAGAAAGACTTGAAAGCTTCTCAGTTGACTTTCACTACAAGAGGGCAAAGAAAGGCTTGAAAGCTTCTCAGTTGACTTTCGCTACAAGAGGGCAAAGAAAGGCTTGAAAGCTTCTCAGTTGACTTTCGCTACAAGAGGGTAAAGAAAGACTTGAAAGCTTCTCAGTTGACTTTCACTACAAGAGGGCAAAGAAAGGCTTGAAAGCTTCTCAGTTGACTTTCGCTACAAGAGGGCAAAGAAAGGCTTGAAAGCTTCTCATTTGACTTTCGCTACAAGAGGGTAAAGAAAGACTTGAAAGCTTCTCAGTTGACTTTCACTACAAGAGGGCAAAGAAAGGCTTGAAAGCTTCTCAGTTGACTTTCGCTACAAGAGGGCAAAGAAAGACTTGAAAGCTTCTCAGTGACTTTCACTACAAGAGGGCAAAGAAAGGCTTGAAAGCTTCTCAGTTGACTTTCGCTGCTCACTTTAAGGACCACAGCATGAGCTTCTAAACCTTTAAAGGGCAAAGAAAGGATTGAAAGCTTCTCAGTGACTTTCACTACAAGAGGGCAAAGAAAGACTTGAAAGCTTCTCAGTTGACTTTCGCTACAAGAGGGCAAAGAAAGACTTGAAAGCTTCTCAGTTGACTTTCACTACAAGAGGGCAAACAAAGGCTTGAAAGCTTCTCAGTTGACTTTCACTACAAGAGGGCAAAGAAAGGCTTGAAAGCTTCTCAGTTGACTTTCGCTACAAGAGGGCAAAGAAAGACTTGAAAGCTTCTCAGTGACTTTCACTACAAGAGGGCAAAGAAAGGCTTGAAAGCTTCTCAGTTGACTTTCACTACAAGAGGGAAAAGAAAGGCTTGAAAGCTTCTCAGTTGACTTTCACTACAAGAGGGCAAAGAAAGGCTTGAAAGCTTCTCAGTTGACTTTCACTACAAGAGGGAAAAGAAAGGCTTGAAAGCTTCTCAGTTGACTTTCGCTACAAGAGGGAAAAGAAAGGCTTGAAAGCTTCTCAGTTGACTTTCACTACAAGAGGACAAACAAAGGCTTGAAAGCTTCTCAGTTGACTTTCGCTGCTCACTTTAAGGACCACAGCATGAGCTTCTAAAACTTTAAAGGGCAAAGAAAGGATTGAAAGCTTCTCAGTTGACTTTCGCTACAAGAGGGCAAAGAAAGGCTTGAAAGCTTCTCAGTTGACTTTCGCTGCTCACTTTAAGGACCACAGCATGAGCTTCTAAACCTTTAAAGGGCAAAGAAAGGATTGAAAGCTTCTCAGTTGACTTTCGCTACAAGAGGGCAAAGAAAGGCTTGAAAGCTTCTCAGTGACTTTCGCTACAAGAGCGCAAAGAAAGGCTTGAAAGCTTCTCAGTTGACTTTTGCTACAAGAGCGCAAAGAAAGGCTTGAAAGCATCTCAGTTGACTTTCACTACAAGAGGGCAAAGAAAGGCTTGAAAGCTTCTCAGTTGACTTTCGCTACAAGAGGGCAAAGAAAGGCTTGAAAGCTTCTCAGTTGACTTTCGCTACAAGTTAGAGGGCAAAGAAAGGCTTGAAAGCATCTCAGTTGACTTTCGCTACAAGAGGGCAAAAAAAGCTTCTCAGTTGACTTTCGCTACAAGAGGGCAAAGAAAGGCTTGAAAGCTTCTCAGTTGACTTTCGCTACAAGAGGGCAAAGAAAGACTTGAAAGCTTCTCAGTTGACTTTCGCTACAAGAGGGCAAAGAAAGGCTTGAAAGCTTCTCATTTGACTTTCGCTACAAGAGGGAAAAGAAAGGCTTGAAAGCTTCTCAGTTGACTTTCGCTACAAGAGGGAAAAGAAAGGCTTGAAAGCTTCTCAGTTGACTTTCGCTACAAGAGGGCAAAGAAAGGCTTGAAAGCTTCTCAGTTGACTTTCGCTACAAGAGGGAAAAGAAAGGCTTGAAAGCTTCTCAGTTGACTTTCGCTACAAGAGGGAAAAGAAAGGCTTGAAAGCTTCTCAGTTGACTTTCGCTACAAGTTAGAGGGCAAAGAAAGGCTTGAAAGCATCTCAGTTGACTTTCCCTGCTCACTTTAAGGACCACAGCATGAGCTTTTAAAACTTTAAAAACCTCTAAGTGGTAATATTAGAAAAAGAATTTTTGTATTCTCTAATGTGACAGCTGCCCTCTGTCTATTATCACATGATTATTTGTTTGTGGCAGTGTTCCTTGGCTGTACCAGTATTGGCCGGGTGGGTTTATGCTTTCCAGGAACTCCCAAAGGCTCAACCAGCAGTGGTTCTGGTTTTAAAGAGTCTCAGAAGACGGGGCAACGGCTTAAAGTCTCATCCGACAGACTGGGAGAAGCCAAGAATCGAGCCTGCGACCCCTGGTTTACAAGTCATAGGTTTATGACATCACAAACATTGTGATGGTTGTAATTGTTGGTGGACTATTTTAGTTGTAGCTAGTTAAATGCAAATGAAAATGGTATTCAATATTTCTAAACTATGAAAATCACTGGAGATAGAATGGACAGTCTGCTCAGATCCATCATTGCAGCATATGTTGGTACACATATGAGAGCATAATGGAAATTATCACATGACGTCACGTCTGGGAGTGATATAACGCCATGCAATAAAATCGATAAACCACTAGTGGTTTACAGATTTTCGGGAAAAGTTATGACGTCCATAACAACGTTGCATACATAATGACAATATTATAACGTTTTACCGTCAGCAATGAGACTTCAAAGAAACCTCAATGTCATATGATAAATAGAATCTAACATTCGTGCTCTTGTATTATTGAATTTATTAAACTTCTTGCAAAAAAGAGATAAAATGCATGACAAGCCTCGCATTTTATCTCTTTTCCCCAACTCGTTTAATAAATTCAATAAAACATGGGCACTCATGTAAGATCCTCTATGTCTGACCTTCTTACCTTTATCAGTTGATTCATGGCAGTAGCCTGAGCACACCTCACCAAACCCTCAATTTCAGCACCACTGAAGTTTTTGGTAAGGGTAGCTAACTCTGTGAGATATACATCAGTAGCAAGTTCATAACCATGGTATGGATGTCATACTGAAAATTTGTAAGCACCCAGACTCATCGTGAAGCCCTGAAACAAACCCAAACAAAATTTTTAATTGTGAATATTTTCTTGACCATCTATTTAAGCAAATGTTTTGGGCGCTGTAATTACCCATTTCATTGAGACGGTTCTTTTGAGTACCCACAAAATATGCTGTGATTGAGAAATAAATAATTTAATTTTACATTACACACTACACCCCGAATTTGTAAGCGCCCAGGCTATTCGTGAAGCCCTGAAACAAACCCAAACAAAAATTTTAATTTAAAATTGTTAATAATCATCCATTTTAACAAATGTTTTGGGTGCTCAAAAGCACCGTCTCATTGAGACTGTTCTTTTGAGCACCCACAACATATGTTTTGGTTGAGAAATAATAATATTTTTAATACACACTATACCAAAGAACTTGTAAGCACCAGGGACATCAGGATGACCTGGAAGAAACCTAAGGAATTCAAGCGAATGGTGATGATTTTTTATAAGAAAGTTAGTAATTAAAGACTTTATTTTAAAGCTGCATAGTCTGTAACTTTTGATCTTTTAATTTTTGAAATAATATTTCTATTTTTCAAGAACACAGTAAAAAACTAAAATTCAGGTATACATTTTACCAATTTCGTAATTCTTTACAAATTATCAGTATCAAAACAACAGCATTTATGTTAAAACTTGACCGTCTATAATTATTGGAGGGACGCAAATAATTACCAACAAGAGAAAAACACCTGTTTTTATAAGATAATTCACTTGTCCATTCAGTTTTCAGCTATAGTGAACAGATTTATTGTGAAAACTAAACTTACTTCTGCTTTTACAAATGATTTAAAAAGAAAAGAAAATTATTCGAAAAATGTTCATAGTTGCAGACTTAGTCTCTTTAAGAGGGACAAAACATTTAGCAAATACATACGAGCACAGTGTAACAGCTAATCTTCCATGAGGCCCTCTATAATGGTATATACATTTTACATATGTACATAAAATATACATGTTTTATACAAAAAGTACATAGATTACAAGTATCAATTATCACAAGTTATTACAAAACATATAAGAAACAGTTTGAGTACCATTTTATAATGATCCTAAGGTTTCATACCAGAAAGTTTGAAAATGAGCAAAACAGTGTGGCCACAGTCTGGTTGCGAGATATGGACAAACTGAACAGGTCCACACTATTTGTCTACTGGTCTGCATCTTTGAATCCATAAGATTTACGTTGCCCATAAATTACAGAATTTTGTTATGTAAATCTTAGGATCTGTTACATGTACATATCAATTATACATGGGTGAAAGTTCATAATTTCAAAAATCCTGAACTCTATAAATTATAATCTTAAAACTGAATAATAATAATAATAATAATAATAATAATAATAATAATAGTCTTTATTTTCAGAGGGTAACACATTTAGTGAAAAAAAGCTAATCTTCCATGAGGCCCTCTATAAACTACCACCAAAAAAGAATACAAGTATAAAGTAAAAGGAGAATTTACATGTATACAAAATAATACAAGCAGCAATTGCAGAATGACCCCAAAATAATCACAATTTCAAGTTTAAATTGTCTTTAGATTAACTGAATACAAGTAGCCCAATGGGTAACGATCGCTCAACTGGGAGCCAGCATAATTATTGGAAATACCATAATTGATGATGCTCAAAGGCAGGTAACTCTGAACTTGAAACAGTGACCAGGAACTAATTAAAAAACAAAATATTATGCCAGTCCTGGTTATCTGCAAGTTTTGTTTGACTTGATTCTTTACGTCCCATCAACAATCTTTCAGTTAAACAGGGACAGGTCTTCCTGGGTTGAACCAGTACTAAGCTAGGATAAATGTGTCTTGCTCAAGGACCACAACCATTGACGCCGGTGAGGCTTGAACCCTCTGCCCCTCAGTCTCGAGTCAAGCACTCTACCACTGAGCCACTGCGCTCCCATTTATCTGCAAGTATTAAAATGATGTGAATAAAAATGGTGAAAGTGTATTTTCAGATGCTCAAGGGCAGCTAACTCTGTAGTCAGTGATGAGATCTGACCAATCCAATCTTTATTGTATGTCCTGATAACCTACAAGGATGAAAAAAAACAATTGAAAAATGAAAAAATGAAGGCGCTAGAGTGGTCACAACATTATACAGCTATATTTTAGACGCTCAAGTGCAGCTAACTCTGTAATTGGTGGTCTGGTGTGGCAGATAATCTAACTAATTGAAGCTTTTATGGGTGTCATTGTTACCTGTAAGACTGAGGAAGATCCATTCAAAAATGAGGGTGCTAGAGTGGTCACAAAAGATCTCCCATTGTAAGTCCATGCAGATTTTTTATAACACTCAAGGGCTGTTAATTCAACAGCCTGAGGTTAGTTCTACTTAAAGTTCAAATTCATCCAAGTTTTATGGTTGTCCTTGTTACCTGAAAGAGTGAAGAAGATCCAATCAAAATTGAAGGCGCTAGAGTGATCACAACATTATCCATCAATTGTTAAAATGATCAAGGGGAGCTAACTCTATAATAGGTGAAGTGATCCAAGCTTTTATAGTTGTCCTTCTTATCTGCAAGAATAAAGAAGATCCATTCAAAATTGAAAGCACTAGAGTGGTCACAACATTTCTCCAATTATAAGTCTATGGGGATTTTTCCTGATGCTCAAGGGCAGCTAACTCATAAGTACTTGGTCGGATCCTGCAGAATTTCAAACTCATCCAAGCTATTATGTTTGCCCATGTTAGATGAAAGAGTGAAGAAGATCCAATCAAAAATGTAGACGCTAGAGCGGTCACAACAATATCCATCAATTTTTAACTCCAAAATAGGTGATGGGATCTTGACGAAATCCAAACTCATCCAAGCTTTTATAGCTGTCCTAATTATATGCAAGAATGAAGAAGATCCATCTAAAATTGAAAGCACTAGAGTGGTCACAAAATTTCTCCCGCTATAATTCTACGGGATTTTTTTCTGAACGCTCAAGGGCAGGTAATTTATAAGTCCCTGGTCGGATCCAGCTGAATTTCGAACCCATTTGAGATATTATGGGTTTCCTTGTTGCCTGCAAGAATGAAGAAGATCCAACCAAAAATGAAGGAGCTAGAGTGGTCACAACATTATTCATTAGTTTTTCTGACGCTAAAGGGCAGCTAACTCCAAAGTCAGTGATGAAATCTTGCCGAAATACAAACCCATCCGAGCTTTTATAGTTGGTCTTGTTATCTGCAAGAATAAAGGAGATCCACACAAAAATGAAGGTACTAGAGTGGTCACAACATTTCTCCCATTATAAGTCTATGGGGATTTTTCTAGACGCTCAAGGGCAGCTAACTCATAAGTCCCTGGTCCAATCTTGCCAAATTTTGAACCCATCCGAGATTTTATGGTTGTCCTCGTTACCTGCAAGAATAAAGAAGAATCAATCAAAAATGAAGGAGCTAGAGTGGTCACAAGGTTTACCCCATTATAACCCTATGGGAGCTATCTGTTGCCATGGAAACCAGAGTTCTGATCCGATCTAGCCCAAAACCTAATGCAGCCAATCCTCCTACCCAATGATGCTCCAGGTGAAATTTGATTACGATCGGCCGGCTGGTCTCAGAGATATTCATGTTTGAAAGTGTGGACGCACAGAGGGATGCATGGACGTATGCCGGCTCGAGTCCCATACTATAAGCTCACCCTGAGCCTTGGGCTCTGGTGAGCTAATAAATCAGAGAAGCTATAATCAACTGAATATAGTATCTTGAGGCTGACTTTCCACAGGTAGTCAGCCTCAAAATCCTGAAAACTTTCACCTATGATTATATTCACCCAATCCACCACAAAACACCTATAGCTGCAGCTCAGCCTTGTCTTAATTGAAGTTGAACATTCAACCTTTATCACATGATGTCGCGTCTGGGAGTGATATAACGTCATGCAATTAAATCCATAAACCACTAGTGGTTTACAGATTAAGTAACGTTACATAATTGTGTCCATCATAACCTTGCTTAAAAGAGGCAAAGTCATGAGGTTTTCTTTCCAAAAATAGGATTTTTAAGTAATTTTAATATCCTGCGATAATTAGAATATAACATTTGTGCTCCTGTATTATTGAATTTATTAAACAAGTTAGGGAAAAAAGAGATAAAATGCGAGGCTTGCCAAGTAGTTTATCTTTTTTTCACAATGAGTTTAATAAATTCAATGAAACATGAGCACTCATGTAAGATCCTCTATTTAAGAAGATGGTCAACCTATGGCAGTCCAGTTGGTTTGACAACATAGCCCCTTGCCACAGGTCCACATGGGGGCTTCAAACAAGGATTTGGCAGTATTTCCCCAGTCTTGTCCTTTGTCTAAGAGACCACTGGGTAAAGTGGAAGACGACCCTAACTTAGTTTGAAATTTTGGATCTTAGATAAAAAGGGAAGCCTTAGGATGCCACTGAAAAATGAGTCAATTCTGACATGCCGCTCAGCCACTGGCTTCAGGCAAATCAGTGCACATGATCCTATAAGAGCACATAGAACTGTTTACAATAGGTTTAGTTAGATGAAATTTTTAAGTGTAAATTTGTAAATATTTTCTTATCCATCAGTTTCATGAACACATTGGGTCTCTTGCAAAGTAAGTGAAACTCAAAGGACTTCACTTACTTTGCAAGAGACCCAATGTGTTTATGATTCCATGAACAGTACTGACTGTAATGTGGATGACCCATGATAAACGCAGATTAATTAGTACCCAGTGCCAGAAGGAATGTGTGGAATGAAAATTGGATGGACAGACAGTAATTATAGTGCACGTCTGCTGGTTGTGCAAAATTTTTATACCAAGTTTTTAAAATATTGTTGTTATTGATAATTTCGATTTGGATATTTTAAAGCTCAACATAGGTTTTGTGATTTTTGGCAGTTTTCTACCTTTAAAATTCTCCCAGCAGCCTCATCACCATTTTTGCTTGACAAAGATGAATTAAATGCGTTTGCAAAATTTGATCCAAATATACTCTGTAGTTCAAGAGTTGTGAGCATTTTCACTAACTGACATCGTCCGGCTGGACTGATGCTCACTAAAGCCTCATCCATCAAAAAAGGCGGATACACATGCCAGTGGTCAAACAATGTTGACATGCCTGTAGTTCAAGAGTTGTGAGCATTTTCACTAACTGACCTCGTCCGGCTAGACTGATGCTCAACAAAGCCTCGTCCATCAAAAAAGGCGGATACACATGCCAGTGGTCAAACAATGTTGACATGCATGTAGTTCAAGAGTTGTGAGCATTTTCACTAACTGACCTCGTCCAGCTAGACTGATGCTCAACAAAGCCTCTTCCATCAAAAAAGGCGGATACACAATGTTGACATGCATGTAGTACAAGAGTTGTGAGCATTTTCAATAACTGACCTCGTCCGACTAGACTGATGCTCAACAAAGCCTCCTCCATCAAAAAAGGCGAATACACAATGTTGACATGCATGTAGTACAAGAGTTGTGAGCATTTTCAATAACTGACATCGTCCGGCTGGACTGATGCTCAACAAAGCCTCGTCCATCAAAAAAGGCGGATACACATGCCAGTGGTCGAACAATGTTGACATGCATGTAGTTCTAGAGTTATGAGCATTTTCACTAACTGACCTCGTCCGGCTAGACTGATGCTCAACAAAGCCTCGTCCATCAAAAAAGGCGGATACACATGCCAGTGGTCAAACAATGTTGACATGTATGTAGTTCAAGAGTTGTGAGCATTTTCACTAACTGACATCGTCCGGCTAGACTGATGCTCAACAAAGCCTCGTCCATCAAAAAAGGCGGATACACATGCCAGTGGTCAAACAATGTTGACATGCATGTAGTTCAAGAGTTGTGAGCATTTTCACTTACTGACCTCGTCTGGCTGGACTGATGCTCAACAAAGCCTCGTCCATCAAAAAAGGCGGATACACATGCCAGTGGTCAAACAATGTTGACATGCATGTAGTTCAAGAGTTATGAGCATTTTCACTAACTGACCTCGTCCGGCTGGACTGATGCTCAACAAAGCCTCCTCCATCAAAAAAGGCGAATACACAATGTTGACATGCATGTAGTACAAGAGTTGTGAGCATTTTCAATAACTGACATCGTCCGGCTGGACTGATGCTCAACAAAGCCTCGTCCATCAAAAAAGGCGGATACACATGCCAGTGGTCGAACAATGTTGACATGCATGTAGTTCTAGAGTTATGAGCATTTTCACTAACTGACCTCGTCCGGCTAGACTGATGCTCAACAAAGCCTCGTCCATCAAAAAAGGCGGATACACATGCCAGTGGTCAAACAATGTTGACATGTATGTAGTTCAAGAGTTGTGAGCATTTTCACTAACTGACATCGTCCGGCTAGACTGATGCTCAACAAAGCCTCGTCCATCAAAAAAGGCGGATACACATGCCAGTGGTCAAACAATGTTGACATGCATGTAGTTCAAGAGTTGTGAGCATTTTCACTTACTGACCTCGTCTGGCTGGACTGATGCTCAACAAAGCCTCGTCCATCAAAAAAGGCGGATACACATGCCAGTGGTCAAACAATGTTGACATGCATGTAGTTCAAGAGTTATGAGCATTTTCACTAACTGACCTCGTCCGGCTGGACTGATGCTCAACAAAGCCTCGTCCATCAAAAAAGGCGGATACACATGCCAGTGGTCAAACAATGTTGACATGCATGTAGTTCAAGAGTTGTGAGCATTTTCACTAACTGACCTTGTCCGGCTGGACTGATGCTCAACAAAGCCTCCTCCATCGAAAAAGGTGGATACACATGCCAGTGGTCAAACAATGTTGACATGCATGTAGTTCAAGAGTTGTGAGCATTTTCACTAACTGACCTTGTCCGGCTGGACTGATGCTCAACAAAGCCTCCTCCATCGAAAAAGGTGGATACTGTAATACCCGTGGCTATTACTGCTATTTATCCATCAAAACAAGGTGTGTCGGATTTAGGTTACACACGAGCACATGTGTCTTTCCATCTATATACATTCATGCTGTGAATATTTAATTATTAATCAAGTTGTTTCAAGTGGTAAAATAAGCAATAAATGGGGTCATTTATTGCAGCCTGTGGCTTTTGGAAGCGGAGCATTGAAGACCGAGGAATGAACTATTTTTGCCTGTGTCATTGCTAGCGT
The DNA here is from genome assembly GCA_964019695.1 of Loripinus fragilis. Taxonomy (NCBI): domain Eukaryota; kingdom Metazoa; phylum Mollusca; class Bivalvia; order Lucinida; family Lucinidae; genus Loripinus; species Loripinus fragilis. The sequence continues at coordinate 99,138,694 of OZ026522.1, read as the reverse complement.
TCGTCAGCGTCTGTCAAAACAAACACAGCGAATATTCTCAAGTAGGGACAATGTTGGATCTTGCTGTTCATTCCTGCATTTAGAATAAAGTCTAGGCTTTCTGCTCATACTAAGGATAGATCGGAGAGACTCTTGTTTAAGATAATTCTATGAGCTTGATAATGAAAGTTCGCAAGGCGCCATGCTTTGAATGTAAAGAAATGTCTATCCAGCGATAGAAATTCTCTTACCTTCAATTGTCCATTAGTTAATCTATTTCACAAAGCCTAAGCTTTCTATCCTGCTACCAGAAGGTCTAAAGTTTATTTATCCACCAGGGTAGACCGCATATTCCTCAGAGAAAAACCAGAATTTGGTATCACAAATGTGAAGTGGGTAGACATCCGCCATTGTTGTACAACTTAGCTAGAGAAATCTATCAGTCTATCCGTGCAGCGATTGGCTGATAGAGATTTCTACACTTCTTTCTGGTAGCTGATTGGCTAGCTGGAGCTGGGCTGAGACTATAAATAAGAGTCGATCATGCATTTCGAGCATCAATCTCAGATCGGTCAACTCGAGCAGACAACAAATTCTACTTTCACTTTTGTGCACCAAGGGAAGCGACTCAATGGATTTTAGATATGCTCTTTTGGATAGCTTCCCTTGGATTCATAAAATTTACTGAACTGTTTAGGCACTGACTAAATTACTTATCTAGATTTGCCAAGTAAACTAAATCTAGATCTATTTCAAAACTCTAAATCTACTGTGAATCTACTTTATCCTGAGAGGTTGTTCAACGTATGTGATATGAGCTCGGCCTGACAATAGAAAGCTACATAGACTTAAGAAATACTGAAACTGATCTACTGTGAATAGTTTAAACTTAAGTGAATAAATGAAATACAAGTTCAATGTAGTTGCTATTAATTACTGATAACACATAGAGAGAATACCTTCCACTACAACAAGAATCCACATCATTCCCCCCCAACTAAAGCTTACGGGAAGCTCACACTGGTTTTAGAGAAGTGGGATGTTGTTAGTTCAAAAACACATCCAGTGATACGAACCCACTGCCAAGGAGACTTGTGAACTGTTGCATTGCATAGAGCTAAATCAACATAATTATCTGGACAGATCGGATCTGAGTTGTTCACTTAACATTAAAAAAAAATAAAAAAAAAAAGAAAGAAAAACAGTGAAAATTAACAAACAAAAAAAATAGCAAAATCAAACAAATAAAAAAAAAGTAAAAAAAAATAAAAAAATAAAGTTGAAACAGAAAACAAGCTTGAATAAAAGGAACTTAATTGTGGAAATAAATCTAATTATAACTGTAGAATATGGCAGACAGTGACTCTGAAATAGAATTTAACAGACAACATAATGATACAGAAATGGAGGAGGACCGACCAGGCACATGTACTGAGGAGCTGGATCAGCAGCAAGAACATGATATACATGATGGAGCAGCATCTGTGCTGTCATCCATCGACAGCATACCTGAACCCGAAGACGACCCTGCACAACAGCCAAGATCAAGACTTACCATGGAGGCTGAGTACCTGGGAATCCCCATTGATGCACATGTCAGTGGAGATATTAGCGGTAATGCAAGCTGTTCTATCCTGCATACATCACCACATATGAAACCACAGTCATACAATGGAGACGAAGACTGGGAGTCTTACCTCAACCATTTTGAACTATGCGCTAAGCTGGGAAGATGGTCGTACCATGACAGAGTCTTGTATTTAGCTGCTAGCTTAAGAGGAAATGCTCAAATCTACTACATGACACTGATGCCAGCAGAAAGGTCATCTTATCACACACTGGTAGTAAAATTAGGTCTTCGTTTCAGTAACGCTCGTCAACAGCCAATGTGGATATCAAAGCTTGAAGCCAGAGTGCGCAGACAGAATGAGTCTATAGCCGAGTTAGGGGACGATCTACGCCGAATGTCCCAGCGTGCCTATAGTAGTTTGAACAATGAAGCCAAAGACATGCTAGCTCTGAACCAGTTATATAAATCAGTGTCCCCTGAATTGAAATACAAATGCATTTCTAAGAATTGTACTTCTGTAACTCAGGCTGTGTCTATAATAGAACTATACGAAGCTATTCTTGGAGAAGACTCAGCCAAGAATCTGGTCCGTCAAGCCACTGCAGAGCCAGACAGGAATTCGCAGGCTAAGGAAAGTTTCAGCTACAGTAGAGATGACAATAATTTGCAAGGCATCCTCAGAAAACTTCAAAACTGTATAGACATGTTGAGCAAACAGTTTAATACCCAAACACGTGGCGATCATGGTCCTAGGGACAGGAATGGTCAGCGTCTTTGCTACATTTGTTTCTCTCCACGTCACCTGCAAAGAGACTGTTCACATAGGGAGGGAAACAGAAGGGATCAGTGACTGTTTCAGCAACCATATCCCCAACCACAACAACAATCAATGGGGGGGAGTATATGTACTGTGGCAATCAACAGAAAAACTATAATGCACATAAGCATTTAGGAAACAATCAAAGATATTTAAGTAATATGCCATAATCCATACATGCCTAAATTAAAAGTTCAAAAAAAAAAAAAAAAAAAAATCTGTGAGATTTAAATGAAATCTGTGCACACAATCGGTGAGTTTAAGAACAATGATCATAAATCTGTGAGATGTGAAATTTTCAGGTGCCAAAAGAGTTTTACAGTTTTATTTAATTGCAAAGCATATTACACTAAGAAGTGGATCATGTTTGCTTTTCATTAAATATTTTGTCAGCTTATGTGAACTTTCTGTGTGATTTGAAAATCTTATCGAAAGTGGTTCCGAACGGGTCAAATTTGATGAGAGATTTTATATCACAGTTAAAAATTGTGGCATGTATGGGAAACATAGACACTATGGACAAGGGGAAGAGAATGAACAACAAGTTAAACAATTTATTGAAACACAAGCATTCAAATAAATCATCATATAAAAGTTTAATCACATGAACATTGCAGTAGTATTTGCGATACAATTTATCCGATCTTATATACTAACCCTTTTCGTTCTGGATGCAGCAGACAGTGAGGACCTAGATGGGTGTTGCATACGATGACATTTCATCAAGGTCTGCACTGTTTGCTAGATGAAATCAGTCTTAAGGACAGAGGTGCATCATTTTGTAGAAATTTTGACCAGGAGCCCTTTGAGGTGAAAAATTGATTATTCTGTGCTTGTGTGGATCCATCAAAAATGAAAAGGGTTAAGACCAGAATTGCTCAAGGTAGTTGTATGATTCATTGATTATATGCAGTCAGCCTGTCTGAGTAGAGCAACCATCATTGGGACATGTTCAAAATTGCCTGCTTGAAACAGTGTTTGTTTAGAACAGGTTAATTTGAGAGAGAAAATTGAACTGAAGGTTATAAAAGTTGCATCTCTGGATCAAGTTGTTTTAAAATACAGTGGTTTTAAAGGCAGGTTCAGCTGTAATGATCACAAGACTATATATATGCTCAGTTATGATAAACTGGACAGTTTCCTCTGAAAACTGTGAAAAGGTTATTTTAGGGTACTGCATGATAGGACATTTTCGCAAAATATTTTAAGAGTCTGCCCTAAATATCTAATTATCAGGTATATTTAATTGAGTGGAATCATCTATCCTGTCCTGTTTTTGGCTTAATCATATTGGGCATTGATTGCAAAAGAATGGATGTGAAATGCCTTTAAATGTGGTTTAATATTTCCTGATGTTTATTATAATATATATAAACTGGCTATTGAGACAATAGTGCAGGTTGGGCTTTAAGAAAGAAAGACTTTAAAGCGCAAATTTCACTATTGATGGCAAATAACAAAGGGATGACATTATGGGTTAGTCTGGCAGATTTTGACCTAAATGAATTGCAATTAACTACTTAAAATGTCATTATTGTCTGATGTTAAATGTTGTTAAGGTTCAAATTTTAAGTACCCAAACTCTATTTTGATTCAAATATTTTGGTGGTATGATTGTGTATGGAACTGAATATTTGAAAGTTGTTAAAAGTGTATGTATTTAAATTTAAATGGCAGTAATAGCGTTAAGGTTATTTTGGTCTGTGTAATATTGGGGTCAGCACATTAAGTCTCTGTATTCAGCAGCATTGAAGTAAGAAAATCATGTAAATTTTGGATTACAGCTCTGCGACAGTCAGCATCTGAGACTGTAAAATGTGACAAATGTTTAAGTGGAGTGGTCAGTGTTTAGGATCATTAATATGCTATTGTCAGTTGACTGCACCTGAAAAATTCCGTCGACGGTGGGAATTTTACAGTGAGATCTGGCCTGATCAACCAGAGGTGCGTCACTGTAGGTATTGAAATTGCTGTAGGATGCACGATCACTTGGTGATATTACCCCCAGCTAGGGCAAGTGAGAAGACTGTGCAAACTTGGTGATGAATATACCGTACCTGAAATAGGGTAGAAACAATGTTAATTGTTAATTGTAATGTCTGATAGAGACGGCAGTTGAACTGCGGCAATAGTTGAGGGATTTAAGGATATAAACACTTTCACTGTGACTATAAACTGTAATGTAGCAGACTGTTATACTTTAATATGATGAACAGACTGTTAAAAAAAAAATTGAAATCAAAATTTGTAGTTTTTCATCATATCCATAAATAGATGAGTAAAAGGCAGCTTAAGGGCCGGGTTGCTGAACCCCTACATAACTTGAACAAGAAAAATTAAGCCATGCTATCTCTTATACTAAATCTGGTTTCATATAGTACATTCAACCCTCCAGTTGCCATTATAGCGGAGTATAATGTTTAAAGGTGGGGAGAATGTAATACCCGTGGCTATTACTGCTATTTATCCATCAAAACAAGGTGTGTCGGATTTAGGTTACACACGAGCACATGTGTCTTTCCATCTATAAACATTCATGCTGTGAATATTTAATTATTAATCAAGTTGTTTCAAGTGGTAAAATAAGCAATAAATGGGGTCATTTATTGCAGCCTGTGGCTTTTGGAAGCGGAGCATTGAAGACCGAGGAATGAACTATTTTTGCCTGTGTCATTGCTAGCGTTCGTCAGCGTCTGTCAAAACAAACACAGCGAATATTCTCAAGTAGGGACAATGTTGGATCTTGCTGTTCATTCCTGCATTTAGAATAAAGTCTAGGCTTTCTGCTCATACTAAGGATAGATCGGAGAGACTCTTGTTTAAGATAATTATGAGCTTGATAATGAAAGTTCGCAAGGCGCCATGCTTTGAATGTAAAGAAATGTCTATCCAGCGATAGAAATTCTCTTACCTTCAATTGTCCATTAGTTAATCTATTTCACAAAGCCTAAGCTTTCTATCCTGCTACCAGAAGGTCTAAAGTTTATTTATCCACCAGGGTAGACCGCATATTCCTCAGAGAAAAACCAGAATTTGGTATCACAAATGTGAAGTGGGTAGACATCCGCCATTGTTGTACAACTTAGCTAGAGAAATCTATCAGTCTATCCGTGCAGCGATTGGCTGATAGAGATTTCTACACTTCTTTCTGGTAGCTGATTGGCTAGCTGGAGCTGGGCTGAGACTATAAATAAGAGTCGATCATGCATTTCGAGCATCAATCTCAGATCGGTCAACTCGAGCAGACAACAAATTCTACTTTCACTTTTGTGCACCAAGGGAAGCGACTCAATGGATTTTAGATATGCTCTTTTGGATAGCTTCCCTTGGATTCATAAAATTTACTGAACTGTTTAGGCACTGACTAAATTACTTATCTAGATTTGCCAAGTAAACTAAATCTAGATCTATTTCAAAACTCTAAATCTACTGTGAATCTACTTTATCCTGAGAGGTTGTTCAACGTATGTGATATGAGCTCGGCCTGACAATAGAAAGCTACATAGACTTAAGAAATACTGAAACTGATCTACTGTGAATAGTTTAAACTTAAGTGAATAAATGAAATACAAGTTCAATGTAGTTGCTATTAATTACTGATAACACATAGAGAGAATACCTTCCACTACAACAAGAATCCACATCATTCCCCCCCAACTAAAGCTTACGGGAAGCTCACAATACACATGCCAGTGGTCAAACAATATTGACATGCATGTAGTTCAAGAATTATGAGCATTTTCACTAACTGACCTCGTCCAGCTGGACTGATGCTCAACAAAGCCTCGTCCATCAAAAAAGGCTGATAAACAATGTTGACATGCCTGTAGTTCAAGAGTTGTGAGCATTTTCACTAACTGACCTCATCTGGATTGACTGATGCTCAACAAAGCCTCATCCATCAAAAAAGGCTGATAAACAATGTTGACATGCCTGTAGTTCAAGAGTTGTGAGCATTTTCACTAACTGACATCGTCCGGCTGGACTGATGCTCAACAAAGCCTCGTCCATCAAAAAAGGCTGATAAACAATGTTGACATGCCTGTAGTTCAAGAGTTGTGAGCATTTTCACTAACTGACCTGGTCCGGCTGGACTGACGCTCAACAAAGCCTCCTCCATCAAAAAAGGCGGATACACATGCCAGTGGTCAAACAATGTTGACATGCATGTAGTTCAAGAGTTGTGAGCATTTTCACTAACTGACCTCGTCCGGCTGGACTGATGCTCAACAAAGCCTCGTCCATCAAAAAAGGCGGATACACATGCCAGTGGTCAAACAATGTTGACATGCATGTAGTTCAAGAGTTGTGAGCATTTTCACTAACTGACCTCGTCCGGCTGGACTGATGCTCAACAAAGCCTCGTCCATCAAAAAAGGCTGATACACATGCCAGTGGTCAAACAATGTTGACATGCATGTAGTTCAAGAGTTGTGAGCATTTTCACTAACTGACCTCGTCTGGCTAGACTGATGCTCAACAAAGCCTCGTCCATCAAAAAAGGCGGATACACATGCCAGTGGTCAAACAATGTTGACATGCATGTAGTTCAAGAGTTGTGAGCATTTTCACTAACTGACCTCGTCCGGCTGGACTGATGCTCAACAAAGCCTCCTCCATCAAAAAAGGCAGATACACATGCCAGTGGTCAAACAATGTTGACATGCCTGTAGTTCAAGAGTTGTGAGCATTTTCACTAACTGACCTTGTCTGGCTGGACTGATGCTCAACAAAGCCTCCTCCATCAAAAAAGGCGGATACACAATGTTGACATGCATGTAGTTCAAGAGTTGTGAGCATTTTCACTAACTGACCTCATCTGAATTGACTGATGCTCAACAAAGCCTCGTCCATCAAAAAAGGCTGATACACAATGTTGACATGCATGTAGTTCAAGAGTTGTGAGCATTTTCACTAACTGACATCGTCCGGCTGGACTGATGCTCAACAAAGCCTCGTCCATCAAAAAAGGCTGATAAACAATGTTGACATGCCTGTAGTTCAAGAGTTGTGAGCATTTTCACTAACTGACCTCATCTGGATTGACTGATGCTCAACAAAGCCTCGTCCATCAAAAAAGGCTGATAAACAATGTTGACATGCCTGTAGTTGAAGAGTTGTGAGCATTTTCACTAACTGACCTCATCTGGATTGACTGATGCTCAACAAAGCCTCGTCCATCAAAAAAGGCTGATAAACAATGTTGACATGCCTGTAGTTCAAGAGTTGTGAGCATTTTCACTAACTGACCTGGTCCGGCTGGACTGACGCTCAACAAAGCCTCCTCCATCAAAAAAGGCGGATACACATGCCAGTGGTCAAACAATGTTGACATGCATGTAGTTCAAGAGTTGTGAGCATTTTCACTAACTGACCTCGTCTGGCTGGACTGATGCTCAACAAAGCCTGGTCCATCAAAATAGGCTGATACACAATGTTGACATGCATGTAGTTCAAGAGTTGTGAGCATTTTCACTAACTGACCTCGTCCGGCTGGACTGATGCTCAACAAAGCCTCCTCCATCAAAAAAGGTGGATACACATGCCAGTGGTCAAACAATGTTGACATGCATGTAGTTCAAGAGTTATGAGCATTTTCACTAACTGACCTCGTCTGGCTAGACTGATGCTCAACAAAGCCATGTTCATCAAAAAAGGCGGATACACATGCCAGTGGTCAAACAATGTTGACATGCATGTAGTTCAAGAGTTATGAGCATTTTCACTAACTGACCTCGTCTGGCTAGACTGATGCTCGACAAAGCCTCCTCCATCAAAAAAGGCGGATACACATGCCAGTGGTCAAACAATGTTGACATGCATGTAGTTCAAGAGTGATGAGCATTTTCACTAACTGACCTCATCTGGCGGGACTGATGCTCAACAAAGCCTCCTCCATCAAAAAAGGCGGATACACATGCCAGTGGTCAAACAATGTTGACATGCCTGTAGTTCAAGAGTTGTGAGCATTTTCACTAACTGACCTCCTCCGGCTGGACTGATGCTCAGCAAACCCTCGTCCATCAAAAAAAGCGGATACACATGCCAGTGGTCAAACAATGTCGACATGCATGTAGTTCAAGAGTTGTGAGCATTTTCAATAACTGACCACCTCCGGCTGGACTGATGCTCAGCAAACCCTCGTCCATCAAAAAAGGCTGATACACAATGTTGACATGCATGTAGTTCAAGAGTTGTAAGCATTTTCAATAACTGACCACGTCCGGCTGGACTGATGCTCAGCAAACCCTCGTCCATCAAAAAAGACTGATACACAATGTTGACATGCATGTAGTTCAAGAGTTGTGAGCATTTTCACTAACTGACCTCGTCTGGCTAGACTGATGCTCAACAAAGCCTCCTCCATCAAAAAAGGCGGATACACATGCCAGTGGTCAAACAATGTTGACATGCATGTAGTTAAAGAGTTGTGAGCATTTTCACTAACTGACCTCGTCCGGCTGGACTGATGCTCAACAAAGCCTCGTCCATCAAAAAAGGCGGATACACATGCCAGTGGTCAAACAATGTTAACATGCATGTAGTTCAAGAGTTGTGAGCATTTTCACTAACTGACCTCGTCCGGCTGGACTGATGCTCAACAAAGCCTCGTCCATCAAAAAAGGCTGATACACATGCCAGTGGTCAAACAATGTTGACATGCATGTAGTTCAAGAGTTGTGAGCATTTTCACTCACTGACCTCGTCCGGTGGGACTGATGCTCAACAAAGCCTCGTCCATCAAAAAAGGCGGATACACATGCCAGTGGTCAAACAATGTTGACATGCATGTAGTTCAAGAGTTGTGAGCATTTTCACTAACTGACCTCGTCCGGCTGGACTGATGCTCAACAAAGCCTCCTCCATCAAAAAAGGCAGATACACATGCCAGTGGTCAAACAATGTTGACATGCCTGTAGTTCAAGAGTTGTGAGCATTTTCACTAACTGACCTCGTCTGGCTGGACTGATGCTCAACAAAGCCTCCTCCATCAAAAAAGGCGGATACACAATGTTGACATGCATGTAGTTCAAGAGTTGTGAGCATTTTCACTAACTGACCTCATCTGAATTGACTGATGCTCAACAAAGCCTCGTCCATCAAAAAAGGCTGATACACAATGTTGACATGCATGTAGTTCAAGAGTTGTGAGCATTTTCACTAACTGACATCGTCCGGCTGGACTGATGCTCAACAAAGCCTCGTCCATCAAAAAAGGCTGATAAACAATGTTGACATGCCTGTTGTTCAAGAGTTGTGAGCATTTTCACTAACTGACCTCATCTGGATTGACTGATGCTCAACAAAGCCTCGTCCATCCAAAAAGGCTGATAAACAATGTTGACATGCCTGTAGTTCAAGAGTTGTTAGCATTTTCACTAACTGACCTCATCTGGATTGACTGATGCTCAACAAAGCCTTGTCCATCAAAAAAGGCTGATAAACAATGTTGACATGCCTGTAGTTCAAGAGTTGTGAGCATTTTCACTAACTGACCTGGTCCGGCTGGACTGACGCTCAACAAAGCCTCCTCCATCAAAAAAGGCGGATACACATGCCAGTGGTCAAACAATGTTGACATGCATGTAGTTCAAGAGTTGTGAGCATTTTCACTAACTGACCTCGTCTGGCTGGACTGATGCTCAACAAAGCCTCGTCCATCAAAAAAGGCTGATACACAATGTTGACATGCATGTAGTTCAAGAGTTGTGAGCATTTTCACTAACTGACCTCGTCCGGCTGGACTGATGCTCAACAAAGCCTCCTCCATCAAAAAAGGCTGATACACATGCCAGTGGTCAAACAATGTTGACATGCATGTAGTTCAAGAGTTATGAGCATTTTCACTAACTGACCTCGTCCGGCTGGACTGATGCTCAACAAAGCCTCCTCCATCAAAAAAGGCTGATACACATGCCAGTGGTCAAACAATGTTGACATGCATGTAGTTCAAGAGTTGTGAGCATTTTCACTCACTGACCTCGTCCGGTGGGACTGATGCTCAACAAAGCCTCGTCCATCAAAAAAGGCGGATACACATGCCAGTGGTCAAACAATGTTGACATGCATGTAGTTCAAGAGTTGTGAGCATTTTCACTAACTGACCTCGTCCGGCTGGACTGATGCTCAACAAAGCCTCCTCCATCAAAAAAGGCAGATACACATGCCAGTGGTCAAACAATGTTGACATGCCTGTAGTTCAAGAGTTGTGAGCATTTTCACTAACTGACCTCGTCTGGCTGGACTGATGCTCAACAAAGCCTCCTCCATCAAAAAAGGCGGATACACAATGTTGACATGCATGTAGTTCAAGAGTTGTGAGCATTTTCACTAACTGACCTCATCTGAATTGACTGATGCTCAACAAAGCCTCGTCCATCAAAAAAGGCTGATACACAATGTTGACATGCATGTAGTTCAAGAGTTGTGAGCATTTTCACTAACTGACATCCTCCGGCTGGACTGATGCTCAACAAAGCCTCGTCCATCAAAAAAGGCTGATAAACAATGTTGACATGCCTGTAGTTCAAGAGTTGTGAGCATTTTCACTAACTGACCTCATCTGGATTGACTGATGCTCAACAAAGCCTCATCCATCAAAAAAGGCTGATAAACAATGTTGACATGCCTGTAGTTCAAGAGTTGTGAGCATTTTCACTAACTGACATCGTCCGGCTGGACTGATGCTCAACAAAGCCTCGTCCATCAAAAAAGGCTGATAAACAATGTTGACATGCCTGTAGTTCAAGAGTTGTGAGCATTTTCACTAACTGACCTGGTCCGGCTGGACTGACGCTCAACAAAGCCTCCTCCATCAAAAAAGGCGGATACACATGCCAGTGGTCAAACAATGTTGACATGCATGTAGTTCAAGAGTTGTGAGCATTTTCACTAACTGACCTCGTCTGGCTGGACTGATGCTCAACAAAGCCTGGTCCATCAAAATAGGCTGATACACAATGTTGACATGCATGTAGTTCAAGAGTTGTGAGCATTTTCACTAACTGACCTCGTCCGGCTGGACTGATGCTCAACAAAGCCTCCTCCATCAAAAAAGGTGGATACACATGCCAGTGGTCAAACAATGTTGACATGCATGTAGTTCAAGAGTTATGAGCATTTTCACTAACTGACCTCGTCTGGCTAGACTGATGCTCAACAAAGCCATGTTCATCAAAAAAGGCGGATACACATGCCAGTGGTCAAACAATGTTGACATGCATGTAGTTCAAGAGTTATGAGCATTTTCACTAACTGACCTCGTCTGGCTAGACTGATGCTCAACAAAGCCATGTTCATCAAAAAAGGCGGATACACATGCCAGTGGTCAAACAATGTTGACATGCATGTAGTTCAAGAGTGATGAGCATTTTCACTAACTGACCTCGTCTGGCTGGACTGATGCTCAACAAAGCCTCCTCCATCAAAAAAGGCGGATACACATGCCAGTGGTCAAACAATGTTGACATGCCTGTAGTTCAAGAGTTGTAAGCATTTTCACTAACTGACCTCCTCCGGCTGGACTGATGCTCAGCAAACCCTCGTCCATCAAAAAAAGCGGATACACATGCCAGTGGTCAAACAATTTCGACATGCATGTAGTTCAAGAGTTGTGAGCATTTTCAATAACCGACCACGTCCAGCTGGACTGATGCTCAGCAAACCCTCGTCCATCAAAAAAGGCTGATACACAATGTTGACATGCATGTAGTTCAAGAGTTGTGAGCATTTTCAATAAGTGACCACGTCCGGCTGAACTGATGCTCAGCAAACCCTCGTCCATCAAAAAAGGCTGATACACAATGTTGACATGCATGTAGTTCAAGAGTTGTGAGCATTTTCACTAACTGACCTCATCTGGCTAGACTGATGCTCAACAAAGCCTCCTCCATCAAAAAAGGCGGATACACATGCCAGTGGTCAAACAATGTTGACATGCCTGTAGTTCAAGAGTTATGAGCATTTTCACTAACTGACCTCGTCCGGCTAGACTGATGCTCAACAAAGCCTCCTCCATCAAAAAAGGCAGATACACAATGTTGACATTCATGTAGTTCAAGAGTTGTGAGCATTTTTACTAACTGACCTCGTCCGGCTAGACTGATGCTCAACAAAGCCTCCTCCATCAAAAAACGCTGATACACATGCCAGTGGTCAAACAATGTCGACATGCATGTAGTTCAAGAGTTGTGAGCATTTTCAATAACTGACCACGTCCGGCTGGACTGATGCTCAACAGACCCTCGTCCATCAAAAAAGGCTGGCACACAATGTCGACATGCATGTAGTTCAAGAGTTGTGAGCATTTTTACTAACTGACCTTGTCTGGCTAGACTGATGCTCAACAAAGCCTCCTCCATCAAAAAAGGCGGATACACATGCCAGTGGTCAAACAATGTTGACATGCATGTAGTTCAAGAGTTATGAGCATTTTCACTAACTGACCTCGTCCGGCTGGACTGATTCTCAACAAAGCCTCCTCCATCAAAAAAGGTGGATACACATGCCAGTGGTCAAACAATGTCGACATGCATGTAGTTCAAGAGTTGTGAGCATTTTTACTAACTGACCTCGTCTGGCTAGACTGATGCTCAACAAAGCCTCGTCCATCAAAAAAGGCGGATACACATGCCAGTGGTCAAACAATGCCGACATGCATGTAGTTCAAGAGTTGTGAGCATTTTCACTAACTGACCTCGTCCGGCTGGACTGATGCTCAACAAAGCCTCCTCCATCAAAAAAGGCGGATACACATGCCAGTGGTCAAACAATGTCGACATGCATGTAGTTCAAGAGTAATGAGTATTTTCACTAACTGACCTCATCTGGCTGGGCTGATTCTCAACAAAGCCTCGTCCATCAAAAAAGGCTGATAAACAATGTCGACATGCATGTAGTTCAAGAGTTGTGAGCATTTTCACTAACTGACCTCGTCCGGCTGGACTGATGCTCAACAAAGCCTCCTCCATCAAAAAAGGCGGATACACATGCCAGTGGTCAAACAATGTCGACATGCATGTAGTTCAAGAGTTGTGAGCATTTTCACTAACTGACCTCGTCCGACTGGACTGATGCTCAACAAAGCCTCCTCCATCAAAAAAGGTGGATACACATGCCAGTGGTCAAACAATGTCCACATGCATGTAGTTCAAGAGTTGTGAGCATTTTCACTAACTGACCTCGTCCGGCTGGACTGATGCTCAACAAAGCCTCCTCCATCAAAAAAGGCGGATACACATGCCAGTGGTCAAACAATGTTGACATGCATGTAGTTCAAGAGTTTTGAGCATTTTCACTAACTGACCTCATCCGGCTGGACTGATGCTCAACAAAGCCTCCTCCATCAAAAAAGGCGGATACACATGCCAGTGGTCAAACAATGTTGACATGCATGTAGTTCAAGAGTTGTGAGCATTTTCACTAACTGACCTCGTCCGGCTGGACTGATGCTCAACAAAGCCTCCTCCATCAAAAAAGGCGGATACACATGCCAGTGGCCAAACAATGTTGACATGCCTGTAGTTCAAGAGTTATGAGCATTTTCACTAACTGTCCTCATCAGGCTAGACTGATGCTCAACAAAGCCATGTTCATCAAAAAAGGCGGATACACATGCCAGTGGTCAAACAATGTTGACATGCATGTAGTTCAAGAGTTGTGAGCATTTTCACTAACTGACCTCGTCCGGCTGGACTGATGCTCAACAAAGCCATGTTCATCAAAAAAGGCGGATACACATGCCAGTGGTCAAACAATGTTGACATGCCTGTAGTTCAAGAGTTATGAGCATTTTCACTAACTGACCTCGTCCGGCTGGACTGATGCTCAACAAAGCCTCCTCCATCAAAAAAGGCGGATACACATGCCAGTGGTCAAACAATGTTGACATGCATGTAGTTCAAGAGTTATGAGCATTTTCACTAACTGACCTAGTCCGGCTGGACTGATGCTCAACAAAGCCTCCTCCATCAAAAAAAGCGGATACACATGCCAGTGGTCAAACAATGTTGACATGCATGTAGTTCAAGAGTTGTGAGCATTTTCACTAACTGACCTCGTCCGGCTGGACTGATGCTCAACAAAGCCTCCTCCATCAAAAAAGGCTGATACACAATGTTGACATGCATGTAGTTCAAGAGTTATGAGCATTTTCACTAACTGACCTCGTCCGGCTAGACTGATGCTCAACAAAGCCTCGTCCATCAAAAAAGGTGGATACACATGCCAGTGGTCAAACAATGTTGACATGCATGTAGTTCAAGAGTTGTGAGCGTTTTCACTAACTGACCTCGTCCGGCTGGACTGATGCTCAACAAAGCCTCGTCCATCAAAAAAGGCAGATACACATGCCAGTGGTCAAACAATGTTGACATGCATGTAGTTCAAGAGTTATGAGCATTTTCACTAACTGCGGATGGATGATCAGACAGACAGATGGACACACAGAGTGATTATAGTGCACACCTTCGGGTCGTGCAATTTATTTATTAAGTGATAGTAGACCTGTGGGGCCGATAAGAATGTGTATGGCAAGTGACCTCATTGTTATCACATCTCAGCATATTAGTCTTTTAAATTAAAATACATAATTGAAAAGTGAGCAAAGAAGCAGAATTTACAATTTGTGTTAGACTATGACAGAAAAATACATCCCTCTGAATCACCATTTGGCATCACAAGGCTTGCAGACTGATGATACTCGGGACAGAATTTTTTATCATGAGCCCCCCACAGGCATGACTTAAGCGGTAGCCTCATCCCCATATGGCCTAAGCCACACACACAAACACACTAACCACAAAATTTGGTTTCAAAGACTATCTATTTGCTCAAGCAAGTACTTTCATAATTGTAAGAGATTGTCAACATCCTCTAACCCCTATTTCACACTGGTAAATGTATACGTCGATTTGGTGGTATTTACGCGTATTGCCGGTACTTCATAGACCGGAAGTGGTAGATATTGGAGTAAATACTATATAGAAAACATGCCATATGCCTAAAGGACTATAGAATTAGATCATTTTTAAATATTCGGCATGCACATGGCGATTTATGTAAGCATTTAGGAATAGATTCGAGTACCGATCTGGATGATCGGTACTCGAATCTATTCCTAAATTCTTACATAAATCGCGATGCACATACTGAATACTTAAGGATTGAAGTCTATAGTCTTTTAGGCACATGGCATGTTTTTCTTTATAGTATTAACACCAATATCTACCACTTTCGTTCTATGAAGTACCGGCAATACGCGTAAATACCACCAAATCGACGTATACCTTTACCAGGTTGTTTTTACCTATTTCTATCTGTGCCTCAAGTCTGCCACGTTGGAGTAAGGCTTCGTCTATCATATCCTTTCTGTTAGTTATTCCTTAAATATATCAGAACAAAAATAGGACATATAGTGCAGTGTAGTTATTCCTTAAATAGATCAGAACAAAAATATGAAATATATTGCAGTCTATTTTTAACACACTTCATTATAACACAGATTTTGATATTAGATGTTTATGCCTAGGCTCTCAAATCTTATTAGGAGTAGGGCCGTAACTGACATTGGAAATAATTGTGGCCCCTCCTCTTGTTTCATATTGGCAATAAAAGTGTTTGAACAAAGCTCAAATTTTATTACCACGGTATTTTACAAAGGAATAATAGAAATATAATGGTCATTTTCCTATAATTCCTTTGTAAAATTGTTACTTATAACATAGTCAATCCCTATGGACCCTAAGCATAGCTTTCTGAAGGGACTGCAATGTACTTCTTTTTGGTGTTTTCCAGCCATTCATGACAAAATGTGGCCGGTTTTGAGTACTCTCTCATTTCCTTATGCTTTTTGGAAAAGTACTTGATGACATAAGTTTACTTGAAATACTAGGATGGTTTATTGATGTAAATCTAGCCAATGGTTATGTACTGACCAATTTTCATTAAAAGAATAGTCAAAATTAATTGCCATTTGTACAGTTGACAACTAAATAATCAAATATTTTGGGCAATTAAAAAAAACAGATTTTTGTAAAACTTATAAATCATATACATCAATACGTAAGGTGAATCAGTGTGAAATTTGAGCAATTTTCTTTGTCTAGAAAAAAAAAGATATTTCTTAATTACTACTCCTACCCCCTGTAATGCACAATTTCACTTTAGTAACATTTTACTGCATAACAAGGAATACATTTACTTTCAACAGACCAAAAACTTTTTAATTATGCTTTGATGCTATCTGTATGTGTAGAAACTAGTTTTGAGAAGATTGACAAATAAAAGAAAGTTTATCTTAAGAAATAAATATATATGTTACCCACCCACTTTTTTCAACGATTATCTACTCTGGCGCAATGAAAGAGATAAAAATGGCCCAAACACTTGCAAACATACAATTCTGTTGTTGATATATAAAGACAATTGCAGAAGGGTTATTTAATATTAAATGTTCAATATTTTGGGGTCACTAATCCATTCATAAGGCCTATTTTATTGATTTTTTCACCTCAAAATGCAAAATCAAGGGCAATAAATTATGTTTGAGGCAAAAAAAATTATTAATTAAGTTAACAGATATAAAGATGTATCAAACCAAATAAATTGAGCGCGGATCTGAGAAAATGGTCCTTCAGGCATTCCAGCAATTATAACATAATAGACATTTAAAAAATGGCCAAAAATGACAAAATTTCACATGCTTTTATTTTACCACGAAAATGTTTCTATCGCTTGATGTCATCAAATTAGCAAATGTTTCTGATTATATTTATAGTTTTGAATGCTGCCTGTTAATTGCCATGGCAACAAGTAGGCCAGAACACCTACAAGGGCTAATAATGAAGAGTGGGTCTTTTTAATTGCCTATAAAACAACTAAGAAAGTATAAATTCATATTCATTTACATTATAACATAGATAACGCTTGTGAAAACATTATATTTGTTAGATGTTTATACTGAGTCAAAAATAAACACCAAGCAAGTGGAGACCAGCACTGTCATCATAATAGGTTTAACGATCTTCTTGACGTCCTGTTCCAAACCGTATGATATAGGTCGCATCAAACATCCATATATTCATCAATATTGAAGATAATTGCTTCAAATTTTTCAGGAAATGATCATAAGAGATAGTACTTTGCAGAGGCAACATTGGCTAGATTTTGAGCAACGCAACCATAAGGTACCTTTTGTCATATCCTGGCCCAATTGTATATGCTTTAACTGAAATCTGATCCTTGATTTGCAAGTTATAAGAGAATTTTTGATTTTCTACCCAATTTCTATGTAACTAGAATTTGTGTTCATGAAACACTATTCCCCCAACCATTAGTTTGTCTACCAGCCTTTTTTCATCAGGTAATCTAAATATCATTCTCTTTCAATTGACAAAATCTGAGGCTACTAGCTGTAATAGTTTTCGACATATCTTTATTGGAAGTTTTGATGTCCAAATTTGCAAAGGGCATTAACTCAAAGAAATGCAAAGGGCTATACAAAAAAAAACCATAAAATTTTCACCAGGTAATTTAATCATTACCCTCTATCAGCTGTCCAGGTTTGAAGCCCCTAGCTGTAACGGTTTTTGAGATATCAAGTTCTCTATGACAAAATTTGCAAAGGGCTATAACTCAACAAAAATAAATGTTTTTTTTTTTATTTCCACCAGGTTATCTACTCATTACCCTCTATAAGCTACAAGATACAAAATATAAAAAGCATTATTTTACATCGGTTACATATAACAAATAACATTAGCTACAAGAACTATTTTCCGACAAACATAGTATAAAAGTTAGTGTTAACAAGTGTAAAAAGGCTGTAAAAAAATACATATGTAATAAATAAAGGATACTTTTTCGAGGCTTTCTCGTTTAAACCTCGAGATGGGCCACAGAGCGGTTTAAACAGAAAGCCGAGGAAGAATCAATATTTTGCTTGTAGTATGGCGCAGGCGCAAACATACACGTGTTACTGTCATCTGACGAAATTTACATTCGCTCCTCCCTGCATCAGGCGAAGCTGTCAATTATTTTACATTTACCTACGGGTTAATTTATCGCTATTTGGGAAGTTCCTGCCTACATTGCTGTTTAAATAAATATTGGAAGTTAGAGTACGGTTTTAAGCTCCAGCTTCTTCATTATTCTAGGGTGTCTGATTTAAACATCAGCATTGAAGATTAAAGAAAAAAGCATCGGCCAATAATAGTACTAAAATGGATAAGACATAGTAATCTAGTAGAATGAAGACAAGTATTACCCATGGAATAAGAATAAGAATTCTAATCTAAAACAGAAAAAAAAATATTATTAAATATTAAAATTATTTATATCATGACTTTAATAAATTCTAATGTGGTTGTTTTATTTGTCATGATACAAGAATTTTATTGTACAAATACTCGTGAATATACAAATGTTCCCTCTTGTAGCGGGAAACTCGTCTTCGACTCATCCTGCCTACAAGAGGGAATATTTGTATATATACTCTTAAATTGTACAATAAAGCTAACTTAAAAATAGTGATAAACCTATGAAGTAAAAATAATATATATGAATAGTATGTCATAAGTGTTTAATTACATGTTGATAAAACAGTAACATAGTAATGAAAAATATAGTGATAGATCTATGCAATAAAATAATATATGAATAATTCGTCATATAGTATTTGTCACATATTGGGCATCACAGATAATGGTAGATGTATTTCCAAATATATACATGTATTACATTGTAAAATCATTTTGCTTAACTGAATACTTGAGCGTCATAAAAGGGAAATATGAGGTCTTAAATAAAATAAGGACGCATAGGGCTTGCTCTTTCAAGAGAAAGGCTTATTGCCAAGGAGAGAAATGTAAAAAATGCGAGAAGCATGGCACCATAGCTTCTTGCATAAGCGAAAACCTAAAGCGGCAGAAGAATTCTCACAGAGAATAGCCCAACAGTATTCTTATGACCTTGAATTGGAGCTTCATTAGACACAAGCCGTCAGACAAAGAGTATAAAAGCATGCTTGGGGTAATCTGAGCAAGTTTGAAGCTCCTAGCTGTAACGGTTTTTGAGATATCAAGTTTTCTATGTCCAAATTTGCAAAGGGCAATAGCTCAAAAAAGTAAAATGATTTTTTTAAATTTTCACCAGGTAATCTACTCATTATCAGCTATAAGCTGACCAAGTTTGAAGCTCCTATCTGTTATAGTTTTTGAATCATGATTAAAATAATTAATTATGACCCTTAAAAAGGGGCATAACTCCACAAAGGGAGATAATCCTGATTAAAAAAAAATACAAGTCAGTTATTTTTTTATGAGGAACCCATCTATGAAATTTCAAAACCCTATCTTAAATTTGAGACGTATTTCAGGCTTTCAAGTGCCCATCAACAGAAAAGCAGGGGAAAGTAGGGGTAAAAATTTAGAAAAAGTAATGAAAAAGTAGGGATTATTGGTGTAAAAAAGTAGGGATAGTAGGGCTTTTCCAAGTACAAAATTCATTACGAGTTGTTTGAAATAAGAAATTTCAACTGAAAGAGCACGATAATACCTGTGACAATAGCACTCAGCTAAACAGAGACTTTTTGGGTTAAAAATTAAAATTTGAGGTGTTTAGCGGTGTGCCAATGATTAATTTATAAAACCTGAGCGAGCGAGGAAAAAATTCCGGATTTTTACGCGTGAATGGCATTTCAGAGTGAAAAATAGGGATAGAAGGGCATTTTCATGAAGAAGTAGGAAAAAGTAGGAGCAAATCAAACAAGAGGACCTGATGGTCCTGAAGCGCTCACCTGATCTCCTTATTAATGGTAAAATAGGTCAAGATCAACTACAGCTTATAATGAAACATATTTTGTTTTATGGGGGTTGCGTCCATTTTGGTCAAGTGACCTAAAACAATTTAATGAATACTCCATCAAACAGCCCAGTGATTTTTGAGGAAAAGATGTTCAGATAGGTATGTGGCAGTCCAAATGAGTGGCCTTGAATAAAAGGTCACAGGTCAGCTTGACATTTCGTACTAATATAAAAGGGTTGTCTCGTTAGGTTAAACAGTTCTTGCAATTATTATAATTTCAGCCTAAAACAGTTATAGAAAAATGAACAAATTTAAGATTTTTCCCATATAAATGCATTAGGAATCAAATTTGACCTTGCCATAAAGTAGGTCAAGGTCAACCTAGATTCATCAGTTGTGCAAATCTGGTAGGGCCCACATCCCCAATGCTACATACCAAGGCCCAAGGCCATTGGCCTTTTGGTTCAAAGAAGAAGACATTTAAGGTTGTTTACCATATATGGGCATGGTGGCCATCTTGGTCATGTGACCAGTCCAATTGGTATAAATTTTGGCTAACCTATCATAAGGAGTCTTCATATGAAATCGAGTAGTGGTTTCTGAGGAAACTATGTTTTAATGTGTTGATAGGACTCCAATATGAGCGACCTTGGCTGAAAAGTTAAAGGTCAACCTTGACCTTTGAAACTTATTTATAGCCATTGTCTCATTAGGTATAACATATCAAGTGAGAATAATGACTTTGGCTTCAACAGTATTCTAAAAACCAACTTTCAAAAAAAAATTCCCATTTAAATGCATTAGGAAGCAAATTTGACCTTGACGTAAAGTAGATCAAGGTCAACTTAGGATCATCATTTGAACAAACTTGGTAGGCCCCACATCCCCAATGCTACATACCAAATCCCAAGGTCACCAGCCTTCTGGTTCTGGAGAAGAAGATTTTAAAGGGTTTTTACCATATATGGGCATGGCGGTCATCTTGGTCATGTGACCAAAATAGTTTGTATAAATTTTGGCTAATTTATCATAAGGAGAGTTCAATTGGACCAATGGTTTGTGAGAAAACTATGTTTTAATATATTGATGGGATACCAATATGAGCGACTTAGCTGAAAGATCAACCTTGACCTGTGGAACTTATTTATAGCCATTGTCTCATTAGGTTAAACATATCAAGTGAGAATAATGACTAAGGCTTCTACAGTTTTCAAAAAACTCAACTTTTCAAAAAAATTCTTATTTAAATGCGGCTCTGGTGAGCTAAAAATAATGTATAATAGGGGCCCACCCAGGAATCGACCCTGGTCCGCTGGTTTAAGAGTCTAAGGCGCTAACCACTAGGCTACGAGATCAGATTGTGTGCCGATTAAATTAACCGTATATATTGGACACACACGCATACACGGCATAAACATTATTGTTTGATTTCGCCAGATCTATTTATCAGTATTTAGTTCTGAGATGATCATTTATAATAACGGGTCAATAGATATTTTGGACACATTTTAGTTACTTTATGTTGTCCAGAAAATGCGGAAATATCCATCTGACGTAAGCCTATCTATAAACAGTATTGATGCGAATTTGGAAATGGTCGAAAGACAGGACCCAGACAACTTTCCTGTTTCCAGCCTCAGGAATGGTGCGCATGGACAATACCCGAAATTGCCCTTTAGATAAAAAAAAACACTGTGCATATGAAAAAAACCTGCATGTGGACTTTTTAAAAAAATACTTTAGATCCCAATTTTTTCCTCCCTTTTTCCTTTTCTTTCTCTTCTTTTCCTCTTTTTTTCTCTTTTTTACCACAAATCTTCTGCAATCAACCATTTAGAGCAAGCTTTAATAGTATTGATTTGACAGCACTTTATAGATAGGGGTAGAAAATGGCTTTTTTAAGAAGCAGTGTTTTGACTTTTTCTCCAACTTTGGACGACTCTAACTAGCCACTTATAAATGCTTGCTACTTCATTTTCCCAGCAGGTATAGTCAGCATGTGTACCTATTGTATGGTACCAAAACATAAGACATGTCTGCTCTCTGGTCTTAGTCAATTACACATCAATACCATATGGCAGACAAAAGCATATAAAGTCAAGACAGTGTGTAACATGCAAAATCAATTGCACTCCTTTGCATACCGCTTGCGTTATCTCCTATGGGCAAATGTAGAAACTTGTGATCTGAATATATCTCATACCCTTTGAGATAGTTTGATTATTTACAGTCATTTCATGCCTGTTTGTAGTATAGTCAAAACCATTACCGAAAGGTGCCGTGGACGATCTGATGCACTATTGCACGAGGCCAAAGATCGAGTGCAATAGTGCCTCAGATCATCCATGGTACCGAGGGGTCATAGTTTGACTATACTACAAACAGACATGAAATAACTGTTTTATTACCCAACCCATTAGATGAAATACTTAGCAGTATTCTTTGAATAGAGTTGCTGTAGACGATGCGGTTCCGTTGCAAAACAGAAAGTTTCACCAAATCTGCTCAATATTGGTCTCAAAAGTTTGGCTCTTCTAGCTAAGAAAACGAGTACCCACACTTTATGTTTCTGCCCAACAACAAAGTTATTGGGGTTTAACGTTGCCAAACCATGCCTCATTTTCACCATTGTTGCATAACATCTCCTTTCATAAATGAACAGTGCACACATCGCCGTCGCGCATGTCGATAAGCGCCTGAGTATTTTAACCTTGAAGCAGGAAACCAGCAATGGTATAGTGCCAGTCAATATAAAAAAATATTGCCTTGGCAATAGTTCAGTGACTCATGAGATAGCAAAACATAGTCAATTACTCCGTATATAGACAGTTGGGTAATAATATTTGCTATGGAATATTATGTCAAATTACTGTGTTGGATGCAAAAATGCATTTTAGCTTTTTTTTTTTACTTTACCATCCTGTATATTTAGGAATTCTGTAGTCAACAGGCTGCGTTAACAATTCTGATGATAGCAAGACAATTTCCACTTTAGCCAGTGCTAGAGGCAGTGTGAGCTGCGGCCCTTTCCAGTAACCCATTGTATTCCGACAGATTTTCCCATACATATTGATGCAATAATTAAGTATGGGATTGTCCATTTTGCACTTTTAGGGGCTAAAGCTAGAATTTTGTTTTCTAACTATCATTGTTTCATCGTATCTCAATGATGACATTGATCACTGTAAAACAAAAATTACAAAAAGATTCAGACTCGAATTATATATTGCTTTGCTTTCGATTTTGAATTTGTGAACAAAAACATACCTATTAGAGGCATCTAACAACTGATTCTTTCCATTTTCAACAAGGTTGGCAAAATGCCGGCAAATAAGCATTTTTGCTATGCCAGTGGCATTTACCGAGAAATAATGGCACATAATGGAAAATACTGGCAAATATGATTTACAACCTTCCACATTTAGATTGGTAATTTCAATAATAGAGGTTATTTGTCTTAATATTTCATTTCTTCTAGTTTATCAGGTTACCTTAGTTCAAGGTATAAGTCTCATTCTTTAAACATTCAAATTTAAAAAGTGAATTTTAGAAGAAGAAAAAAACCCTGTTTTTTACCTGCCAAAGTACTCATCAATCAGTTGGCTTGTGCAAGGTTACAGATAAGGTTGGGTGGGTGACCCTTATCTGTACTATAAATCAATTAAAGACGCTCCTGTTTGTGGTCACCTGGACTTTAATTGTCTTAAGTTAAAATATGAAGTATTTAAGTTGGGTGTTTGGATGAGTGACCCTTATCTGTACTATAACTCAATTAAAGACACCCATGTTTGATGTCACCTGGACTTTAATTGTCTTAAGTCTTAATATGGAGTCGATCATGGCATCCTATTGTTCATCCTTGCCCCTGGCTATACAGTATCCACATGGGGATGTGTTGTTTTAACAGTTTATGACAGGCACAGGTGTCAAACAATTGCCAGATACACAGGTAAATTTCTCCCCATTTAAAGAATTTACTCTTGTCCTGCTAGACCCAGAATTAACCCTTGTCCTGTTGATTCCACTTTTGAAAACATTAGATCCTGAGCAGATGGCTTCTTTCAGAGGCCATCTTATCAGGATCTACACTGTTTTCCATACTAATTGAAAATAGACCTGTTTTATGTTTATTTGAACAGATTTGAATTTCATTTTTTGCGGTTGCATATAAATAAAACAAACCAATTGTGATTTTTCATGCATGAAGGATGTGTCCCTGGTATTGCCAAATAGACAAGATGGCAATTTAAAGCATAGCCATGACACGGTGGCCCTAAATACATCCCCACCCCTTTTAACTGATTTTAAGAGCTAAAATGTGTGTATCTCCTAAAAATATACCTATTTAAGTGTGAAATTTTCTTTTAAGTTTAGTGGAACACTAAGTCTTTTACAAAAATAAGAAACAGCCTATGTGTGCCTGTTTTTGCTTAAAACTGGGCTTAATAAGTTCTTCCATACAAGTGCCCAAATGGGTATCTCATGTATAAAATATGTCTTGGAAGAAGTTTGAAAAGCAAATTTTCAAAACTCACAGCTGGCTCAATTTCTTAGATATTTTAAGTATCTATTGCTGATTAAAACTGATTACCAAATATTGCATTTGAGTATTTTGCATGCAATTTAGTGTTGCTATGGAAACTGTAAACCCTAAAGTTTGATGTTCAAGTCGCTTCCAAAAAGTAAATATCCAACTGAAATGCTTTATTTTGTAACAGAACATATTTTTATTATCTATGCACAATATATAAAAGGTTCCAAGAGAAAAACTTCATATCTTTTAGAGAAATTGTTCGAGAAAGATTTAGTACATTTCGTTTCAGACAGCATTTTTAAACGCTTAAAATTTGACTACTCATCTTCAGAGACTGTTTCAAACCAGAAAATGAAAACTAAGAACTATTTTCTTGATAACTGCGTATTTCTGGAGATCAGACTAACCCATAAATGAGTAACGCCATTTTCAAATTTGTTCAAATAAACATGAAACACCTCTTGTACAGATTTAAGCTGAACAGGATAAAATTTGGGAGAAGTGTTACTGTGTAGTACATAAAATATTTAGCATGATAAGGGCTAAAGAAACTATTTATCGTTAAAAATTATTTCATATTTCAGTCCAAGATTCATTTTTGGCATTTTTAACATGTTAAAATGTATTTATGGGTTTTGATATTGTGGCCTCATATTCAATATTTACATTTTCACTCATTTAGTTAAATTACGAGGGCTGTTCAAATATGAATGCAAGTAGCTTCATTACTTTCATCACGTATATGCTACGACAAAATGTCATACCTTTCTGGAAAGAACTATATCTCGCCTTTCAAATGGCACCAAACATAAAGAAACATTTACTATTTTTCTCGAGTTACAGACCCTTATATAAAGGCCGCTCTAGTATACTGAAGTTTTTCTGAATCAAATTGCAACACACGTTTTGGTACTTGTGCGGATATAGTGTCATATCTTTGTTAATTTGAGACAAAATGACACCAAATTTTAGCTGCAAGTCTAAGTAACAATCCCAAAGTTACTTGTTAGAAAAACTTAATATAATCCTGTTTCTATCTCGAGTAAACAGGTACGTTTGTGACGTCATTAATGTTATGATCAACGTCATTTTGAGTTATCTGCTGTTGATGTAATAATGAACATCGCTCTGTCTTTTTCTTTTCATTTTGCTGAAAACATGTTAAATATGTCATAAGGGCGTTTTCAAAACGCACCGTCCTCTTTTTACAGAGTTATCATATTTTATATCATTTTTCAAAAAAAAATCTGTTTCTTAATGGCGTGTTTACATTAATTAAAACAGGGTCAATCTGTCTACTTCTCAAGACCAGGTGAGTAATGTTATTGTAAATAACGTCTATAGAGGTCAAACTCAAAGTTTACGTCCAAATTTAGAATAAAGTCGCAATATTATGAAAACAAAATTAAGAATAAATTCTATAACCCCTTCACTTTAGGCATTTTTGACTTAATAAAAATGCTTTTTAGCGTTTAAAAATTACCCATTATCCATCAATAATTTGTAGCAACAACTCAGTATGAGCGATCAACATATTGTCTTTGAGTTCAAACAAGTTTAAATGTTGCTTCGTGCATTTTATTAGTGATAAGATTAACTGAAAACTGCAAGGTGATGTTTTGTTTACCATTTATTTGCAAACATAAGGAGACTCAAATGAAAAGGATTCGTTTTAATTTAACAAAAGCATGTCTGATTTTCGCAACCTTCACAGAATCATTAAATAAGAATATGGGGATACTTCCTTCAAAATTTCATGAAATTTCACCTGTTTATCGAAGAATTATACGCTCGTCTATCACTGGTATATGTTCAAAGCATTAAGTTTGTTAGTATACTAACGTGACCCTTATTCCAAGGGCTATAACTCGATAAGTATACTGTGTTTATCTTTAAGTCTGGTGCCAGTTTAAAGGTGACATAAAGTCCTTTATAGAAACGTTAACCATTTTGTCGTAGCATATATGTGAAGAAAGTTATGAAGCCACTTGCATTCATATTTGAACAGCCCTCGTATACTATTTTAAGTCAACTTCCTGAAGATATCTGCTGCATTTTACAGCTAAACATCATATTTGCCAGTATTTCGCGGCAAATAAGTTATATTTGCCATTATTTGCCACTTAAGCCTTATTTGCCATGCCGGGAATACTGATAAATTCCACCGGTAAATACCGGGGTGGAATTTTCCGCCCAACCTTGATTTTCAAGATGAAAAACGATTCTTTAATAATTAAAAATCTTCTTCAGAAGTGAGACTAAGCTGTAAACCTCATCCTTGCCATGATTTTCGTAGAAAAGCTTTGAAAGTCGCCCCAAAACTTTTTGTACAAGTATATTCATGATGACACTAATGTGCTTCCGTACTTTTAAAATTCGAGCGTAAAACATATTTTAATAATATGAATACTTTTTTTCCTGCAATTTAATATATTTTTCATATTTTCATTCTGATTGCTATGATTCGTGACGATTTTTATGTGATATTAAATAAAATAATAAAAGTGGTGCGAGAATTATAGCCACGAAAATATGTGACACCAGGGAATATTGAGCTAGTTTTCTCTTACAAAACGCACTGGAGCGTCAGTTGTCTTGAGGCGATGATCAAAAATACGTTGACCTTCAAAAAAATGCTCAAAGATAATTACCTGTATGCAATGGTCAGAGGAAAACTGCGACAAAGATTTTATTCGAGTCGGCTGTACAAAATACTGTATACCGGAAGTGTATCCTAGGTAGAGAAAGTACAATCTACGGTGGACTTACAGGGCCGCCGCAGAAAATGTTGTATGAGGATTAGATTAAGGTATTATAATATCTTTTCCTTTCAGATATGTTGTGAGGACTTTTAGTATGTTGTAGATGACATAAGAAACTTTCGCTCAGGCACAAAAAAGTTTCTGTAACAATTAGTGGTACCCCAAAAGCTATTATGACTGGCCTAATTTGGCTGTGCTCTACATCGTCTAATACACAAGTAATTTGTAACTACAGCCCACAAAGCGGGGGAACGGCGGGGACTTTGATTTTCTGGTTGCAGGTCCCTGGCATGACCCTGTACTAACAGCTCATTTGCCCGGCTGGGGCGTCGTTACAAATGGCTGGTGGGCATAATTCATTTCGCCTTCATGCACTAGTCATATGTGACCACTGCCCCACCCCCCACCAGCCCAAGGGGAATGTCGAGGACATTGATTATGTGTCTGCAGTTCCCCATAGTAACCACCACACTATGGGGACAGCTAGCTGGCAAAACCATGACAGTTCTTTCCAGCAATCTGTTACTATACTGCACTGCTATGGTTGCCTATGTCTATCAAACACCTTCATTTCCTCCGCATTATTGAGACAATGTAACAGTAAAATCACAGCAAATTTGCCAGGCTATCCTCGCCCTGCTTAGGAGCTTTGGTGAAGCAGTGGTTACAAATGACTGGTGCATAATTTATAGGCTATGAAGCACTTCACTTGAAAATTTAGTTTTCAGCCACCCCCAAAAATAATATTGACCCCAAACACAAAATATGACATCTGCTGATATATTTTTCAACCTATTTCCAAGTACACTTAGTATAGTTTCTCTTTCTGACATCAACTGTTAAAGGGCTGAACGAGCATTACTTTTATTGGATGAGTCTATTTTCACTTGGATCACAGCCTACCGGGTGAGCCCTGTGATCTTTTTCTCTTGTCAATTTTAGTTGCCCGGAATTTCGATGCATATTTTGCATTGCCCGGTGTCAACAAATCGGTATTTGCAATAAACAGATAGAAAGCTCAATTAATTTAATAAAACAAGTTGGAAAATTGTTTAAAATCCCATGATCAGAGGGATAAAACTTTCAAGGAGCAGGGCACACAGAACATCAAGATTTTGAATTGAGGAACAACGGAACGCAGTGATTCATTTCATTGGAACAAGCGGTTGGGTACCCACTGGGAAGGCCTCAATATTTTCTTGTATGCCAAAATTCAATGAGCCCAAACTATGGCCATAAATTGCATTTTGTGGAACTATTTTGATATGATAAGAAACCCTTCTCCTAAAACGTTACTTCGTCTTACAAAACTATATAATTATCCATCGATGGTCAACTAAAGACAGTGATCCGTACAAAGGTGCGTTTAGGGTAAATTAAAAAATGCAGATGCTCAAATGAGGACAAATTCCATCATATCACAGCCCATATGGCAATACCTTTTGTAACGAAAAAAATATCACCAATTAGGCGGTGTATAGATGTATTAAATTCTGGTGTTAATTCTGCGATTAGTCTGCTCATATAAAAATAAACGCAAAAAAGCGATGTTCACTGAATTCCTGTACGCACTTATAGCGACTTGCTTTAGTGCCTCATATAAAGTTATCCCAAAATGTATCCATAACCTGCTAGAGACTTTAGAATTTCATAGTAGAAGGCTTTGTTATACCTCGGACCCAATATACTGGGTCCGAGGTTATACATTGCAATAAAGACTTGCCTTGGTCCCTCTCAGAAAACTAGGAAGAAAAAGACTAATGCTTAACCACACCGAGGTTTTCCGCCCATGACAAATCACGGAAATTTCACGGATTCAAAACGTATTTCATATGAAATAGGCGGAGAGCTTTGTTATTTTTGAAATATATGTGCGTATTTTAAGCTTAAAACATCATTATTTTCAATTTTACCAGAGGAAAGTACCGTGTTTTTCGTCAATCCGTGAAATATCCGTGAGATTAACCATTATTTTTCCGTGACAAGTTCCGTGAGTCAGTGAAAGATATCCGTGATATGCCTAAAAAATTCCATGACATGTCCATTATTCCGTGATATATCCGAAATGAAGAAAAAATAGTTGCCAGATGAATAATAATAATTGCATTTAACTAATAAAATATATACATGTATAGCATAAATTCACTTTTCATTTTGATCGACATTCCAGACATTTTTTACAGTTCTTGAATGCTTCAACCGTCGAGCATTCAATTTGATCTCTTGGCAGTCTGGATGGAACCAACGTTGACATGTTGTACATTTGAACATAAGATCGATCTCTGGCATCCTGCAAGAGCAGTATAGTGGGGCCGTATGGGCCTTTATAAAAATATTTTTTATTGTTTCTGGCTTGCTTGGAAATTTTATCGAGGCATTTCAGAAGGTGTGACCTCATTATCGAGTTATCATAATGCAAATAAGCAGGCTTCTTGCAAAATGCCAGAGAGATAGCAAATGCTAAGGCATAAACACCAATCATTTGTGTTTGGTTGAATGCCATTGTTCATAAGTTTATTGCTGATTGAGTTCTGGTGAACGAAGCATATTACACACACTCATCTCTATATTGATGGAAACTCTCAGCATACAATCTGACAGCCCCAGAAACACAGTTCTCATATGTTGCGACAGTGACCCCAACACCTACAAATACCATTTTAGAATTTATATTCCATCCTACTCCGGCGGACTAGAGGTGTGCCAGGGCTGCAGAAATTCTACACAACCCAAGACAAGATGCATTAATGGACATAGCGTTAGCAAATACCGCTGTGTTCCGTTTTATTAGAAGTATAACTTAATTCCGGTTATAAAACAGGTAAAAAACTGTGATTCGCCCAATCTTGGTAGGAGCACCAGCAGCACGGATTATACTGACTGAACTTACTGTCAGATCTTCTTTTAGAATAAATAACTCACTTGTCTCGTGCAATACCTCGTGCGAGTGGTCTATTGCACGGGTTTTAACAGACGTCTAAACGACCTCGTGGTAAATACTCCTCAACCAGGCGTTCTCTTTCAGCTCCAGATAAAATGGACATGAATTACCATCGTTAGATGTATGATTAAGATAGTCTTTCTGGTCAAAATATTTATAAAGTGTAAATGAAAAAGATAACGAATGTGATAGAGAACAACGATGTGCAATTACTATTTTTAGGCCCCTATTTTTAGTCAGCCTCTTTTCTCATTTTAATGCTTTTAGATATTTTATTCTTAGAATATATCCAATTCAGCAAGACGATCCCTTGGATTCATAAAGCACAACATTAAGACAATATCCCCAGCTATCCGTCAAATGGCATACAAGACACTGGTGCTTCCATTATAAAATGCAGTCCCTACACTCAAAGAATTATTCATAAGATTGAAATGATCCAACGAACTTGACAACTACTCCAGACATGCTAGTGTAACAGAAATGTTGAACCACCAAGGCTGACGTTCCTTTGCTAGTTTTTCAAAATCATTCACGGATTATAGTAGCTTTAGACCTGCCACCGCATGTTCAGCATCCAACCAGAATTTCCGATAATTCACACCCATTGGTTTTCCGTCAGATCCATACAAGACTAGATTATTAAAAATACTCGTTCTACCCCCTCGCAATCGTGCAATGAAATACATGTATGCTGCCGTCCAAAATCGCGACTTTGAGCCCTTTAAAGGGACAGTATGCACGTGATCAGCCATCCGATGTGATAAATACCAATGCGCTGTTTTTATCTAGCTTGTCTTCTGACATTGGAAGGGGTCACAGCAACAAGGTACTTTAGTCAATTTTTGGGGAAAATTGAGTTAGCCTCTTTTTCATGTATACACAAAATTTCCGCATCGTATAAACTCCCTTTGACTGTCAAATTACTATAAAACGTTGAAATAAATAGGATCATTTTCACAAAGGTCCTAAGTCCAAAGTTGGATGTTTATGCATAAAAGGACCTGACTCCATAATTTTTTTTCTTCAGATTTATTTCAAAATTTTATTGTCTTATAATCATTATTATCACACATTGAGCCTCAAATAGCAGCATTTCGCTTGCTAGACATTATTACCCGTCAAATGGAATCGCTAAACTAATTTCATACAACATAAAACATAGACTACGGACATAGGACCTTTGTGTAATTGAAATTTGTTCATATTTATGGAATTTACGTAAATCAACTGTTTTATTCAGGTTTTCGCTGTTGAACTCGTAAGAAATAAGCTTTCCACACACTATCATGCATTTTTTTAGTATTAATGGACTGTCATAAACTTTCTGTATGCAATTTTAAAGTTTTATGAAATTTGGACTTAGGAACGAAATCGCTAAAATCAAGTTTTTCTCACTTTAAGCAGTAAAATCATTGCAAAATCTCCTGAATTCACTATTTTCTAGCATATCTTGTTCATTTTTGCAAGAAAAATCTACATATTTTGAGAATTGCCAAAAATGATGATTTTCGCGTTTTTCTCGAAATAATGAAAAATGGACTAAAGTACCTTATTGCTGTGACCCCTTCATAATTTAATTTGTAGCATCCACTTTTAAAAAGTTTGCATTGTTTGATCACGAGAGGTAACAGATATATACCATGACGAAAATATTCAATAGAAAAAGAGCTAAAATGAGCACGCACACACACTTATATTAAAAGTAAAAAAAGGCCTTACCAGACTCGGACTCGCATTAAAGAAAAGAAATACTTAAACCTTATAAGACTAACATTAATGTACTGTTGCTTATAGGCCAATTTTGACCTCAGACGGATCAAAGGTCAGACGAGTTTACTTAGGAGCACGAGAAAGGTAAATAAGATTGTAACGGTTGTTTTCTCACCAAATACTTACTGCTCATGCTATCGAAGTAACAAACTTTCCAATAAATATGTAACGACATGACCAATACAACATCTACAGGCTTAGTCGAGCGGTCTACGTCTTAAATTGCAAATGTTCTGTGGAGAGTTTCAGATTTAGATTCCCTGTGTTCGAGTCCCAAAGTTTTTTTTCTTTTTAGCATATCTTTTTTTTCTTCAAGAAAACTTGAATTTCTTATGTTTTACGTGAAGGCTTTTTTTCTATTTGGCGCGTGCTCAATTCATTTGCAAACGAATCCAAAGCAAACACCATGCCGATGCAGTGCAGATGCAGAAGATCCATAACCTTTGTAAACAGGAGAAGGAAGTTGGGCTAACAATATCACTGGACCAGGCAAAGGAAAGGACTTCAACCGAGGCAAGAGTATCATTGAGCGGCTGATGAAGCGAGACCAGACAAAACAGAATGAACCTGAACGGTCTAGAACGAAAGAGGGTCCCACTGCACGACTTTGAAGTACATTGAGCATGTTTTGTCAGTAGAGCGTGTATATTGGTTAAAGAAGATCGCGATAGAGGAAGAACATGAGCGAGTTGTGATCGATCTTGCGTCTGAAACCGACTACAGCTCCGATGCTGACACTGCCAGCGAGACTGAGGGCATGTGAAATTAAATGAATCTAAAAGTTAATACGAAATAAAATACATACCATGGTGAAAAAATATAATATAAATTACACACACACGCACGCACGCACGCGCATTAAAAGTAAAAAATATGCCTGACCGAGACTCGAACTCGCATTGATTTCTTTCGCCTTATAAAACAAAATATAATATAGTGCTCTTTACCTAATGAGCTACAGAGAACGTTGACTAAATGGCTGAAAGTTTACTTAATACTGTATTATGTATTATACATGTAAACACCTATGATACCGCTTTGTAACGGTTTCTACCTGTTTCCCCTTTCACGTGCTGTAAATTCGAATAGTCTGATCTTTGATCCGTCTGAGTTCAAAATTGGCCTATACCTACCGAGCTACAGAGAAAGTGGAGTAAAATGTTGAAAGTTACCTATGTATTATGTAACGCCTATGATACCGCTTTATAACGGTTTCTACCTGTTTCCCCTTTTACGTGCTGTAAATTCGAATCGTCTGATCTTTGATCCGTCTGATGTCGAAATTCACCAGTAATTGTTTCAATAAACTATTCCTCTGGGACAGTAAAATCCGCTGGAGTTAAATAATATTGCGCATGACGTTTTTGCTATTTAAAGCAACACAGCACAGGTGTACCAAAAGGGTCAAAAAGCACCGAAGTGGTCGACCACTCGGTGTACGCCTAGACGTGGACGTGTATATCAAAATATGCGTACACCGAGTGGTCGACCACTTCCATGCTTTTTGACCCTTTTGGTACACCATATGGCACGTGCCAAGATCAACAGGGTATCTACCTGGCACACCCGCCAGCCCGCCGGAAAAATTCATGTACCCAGAATCAAAAAAAAAGTTTTTTTTGGTTCATTTCACGTAATTCTAAGACCCTAAAAAAAAAAATTTTTTTTTTGGTGCCCCCCAAAGCGGGGGTCAGGCTAGTGCATCTGATATAGACGGAATCGGTCTATGTTTGAATTTGGGTTAGATGCCAAAAAATAACTTTAACATGTTTGAAAAAAAAAAAAAATATCATACAGATAGATAATAAGGTAACACGTTATCCATAAAAAAATTTTTAATTTTGAAAGATTTTTGTGAGTGTAACGTAGCATTAAATATTTATGGTGGGTAGAAATTCAGGGGGGTGGGCTAGAGTTCTGGTCTCCCCGCCGATTCAAAGTGCTAGAAACTTATTCAACCGAAGTTTTTTTATTTCTTAGTGTCACGGCTATGTTTTGGTAGCATTTCAGATACCCCTGCC